>PVIW01005085.1:0-114816 GCA_004026585.1 Noctilio leporinus
CATACACTTGGTTCTGTTTTGCTTGTTGTTAGTTTTGCTCATTATTGTCCCGTAATGGGTGAGATCATATGATACCTGTCCTTCACTGACTGGCTTATTTCACTAAGCATAATACTCTCCAGTTCCATCCATGTTGTTGCAAAGGGTACAAGTTCCTTCTTTCTTTCTGCTATATAGAATTCCATTGTGTAAATGTACCCAAGTTTTTTGATCCAATCATCCACCGTATAAAAATCTTTATAAAAGATTTTTCTTTGCTTTTGGCATCCCCAGTCCATTGTTTCTACGCATCTAGGTTAATGTCTTTTTGAAACACTTCTTTTCAGACTCTTTCTGAACATGAATACCTGCAAGGGGCACATACTCTCTTTAACCATCCTGTAATTCCTTCCCTGCCTTCCTTTCACCCACCTTCCTATAATCTTCCTCACATTACCTCTTTAATTCCAAATGCTTAAAAGAAGCTACAGGCCCTGGCTGGTGGTGCAGTGGATAAGGCGCCAGCCTAAGACACTAAAGGTTGCTGGTTCAATTCCCAGCAAGGGCACATAACCAGGTTGCAAGCCAGGCCTACAGCCAGGTCTGTAGCTGGAAGCAGGTGAAAGGCAACCGTACATTGATGTCTCTTTCCCTCTCTGCCTCTCTCTAAAAATAATAAATAAAATTTTAAAAAGTAAATAAAATCATTTTAAAAAGAAGCTACAAAACTGCCACTTTTGCAATAAAGTATTACAGACTGAGAATAAAGTAATAAAGAGATTTTCTCAACAATTTGAGAGGGCCCATATACTCGCCCCTGGGAAATTTATATCCTGTTTCTTATTAGGACTAAACATAAATGATTGTCATAGACTGTTCTTTCAGTACACTCCAGAGTCTGGGATCTGAACAACTACATTTGCTTCCTTCTTTCCTTTATTACTTTTGTAATAAAGTATTATTCTCAGTCTGTTTAGATCCTGCTTCCAGGTTGTTCTACAAATGTTTGAGACCAGTCAGGTTTACTCAAAATTTGGGCAGATGAAATAAAACACATGGAACCCTTAGGATGTCGAACATGCCTTTATTCCACTGTGGGACAATCTGCAAGAGTGTAAAGTTTCCACTTCCTTATATAATTCACATACGCATAGCTTTTGTAATGGGGTGTGACATCACTCATTACATAATAGAAAGTGTATCTGCAAATGTAGGTTCTTAGCCATGGTTACTGAATGACTGCTCAGTCATTTATGCCCAACTCTCTTCAGCAGGGAGCCTGACTAACTCCATTTTCCCTGCACAGATGTATCCTCTGTTTGACTTAAATAGACAAAAAAATTCTCCAATTCCCAGCCAGGGCACATAACCAGGTTGCAAGCCGGGTCTCCAGCCAGGTCCGTGGCTGGAGGCAGGTGAAAGGCAACATACACTGATGTCTTTCTCCCTCTCTGCCTCTCTCCTTTCCCCTCTCTCTAAAAGTAATAAAATCTTTGAAAAAAATTCTCTAAGCTTTGGAGGCTTCTTTATGTCAACAAAGGAAGAAAAATGGGTTGCTGCTTTCAGTTTTGGCTTTTGTTTGGATTGCATACTGAGAGTTTGATTAAAATGTTTGCTGGTTAAATGAGAGACCGAACTCTCTTTAGCTCCAAAAGAGAAAGGGCACTGGCTTCCCCCACTTGAATGGCCCATGGGGCAAATGTAGTTTTTCAGATCCCAGACTCTGGAGTGTACTGAAAGAAAAGTCTATGACAATCATTTATGTTTAGTCCGAATAAGAAACAGGATACAAATTTCCCAGGGGAGAGTATATGGGCCCTCTCAAATTGTTGAGAAAATCTTTTTATTACTTTTACCCCTGTAGATACAGGAAATGCTCAAAGATTGCAACTAAAATGGCACAATTTTTAAACACCCTTCAATTTACCTCAAAATGTTCTCTCTCCATAAGGCAATGTAAGTTGGGGCATTGCCTGTTTCAAAGATATCCTAACTCCCCTCAATATAGGAGATTACATTTTGAAAATTCTAGCTACTCTACATCCTTTCAAACTTCATGTACCAAGATCCATGTCAAATTACCAGCATATGAGCAAATTGGGTTTTGGTTCATTTGCTTCCTCAAGAACATTAGTCACCTGGGTTGAACATATAGGTCACAGTTACAGCAATATATAAAACCCGTACTGAAAGACTAAAACACTTCTTAATGTCAGAATTTCCCCTGCACCACCAAGAGAACTGTGACAGGAAGTGTTAAGTCCTTCAAAGTCTAGGGAATCTCAAAGGTAATAGTAGGTGAGCCAGCTTGAACTGGGAATTAGCTTTCCAAGGGAGAGTTTTATTTAGCATGGAGGATGAGAGATGCTGTCCTGTTCTTCCTTCTCTTTCTTCTTCTTTCCTCTTCTTTCTCCTTCTTGGTAATAATATGATTAGCTTATCACTCTTTCTCAGAAACACCAACGTGGAAACTCATCTGGAAATGGTAGTAATGCTGGCTGTTAATGTGCTTTCCAAACTTCAGCTAGTCTATCCGTGTGTGTGCGTATGCACGCATTACATTATATAGAATGCCTCTGCTATCTGGGAATTTGTATCTACGAGAAGAAAAAAAGCCACTGGGGCAAATGGCAGCTCTTGACGCAATTTTTCAAGAGGCTCCCAAGACATCAAACTTTTCATGGTTGCTATAGGAGTAAAAAGGTTGTTTTACCAACTTAGGGTTGGGAAAGAAATTGGTGCACTTGACTTTCCTTGCCATATGAGGTATTTTGCTAGAGGGTAGAAATGACTGTGATCTGAATGAGGATATTTGTCCCTAAAAATTTCAGTGCCACGGTAAGCTTGACAGGACGTAAATGTCCTTCCTTCCTAAGCCTTGATCTACGTACTGAGAGAGAACCATCATCCAAATATAACTCACTAGTATGATAGCTTTAGCTACTACTACTTAACAAAACACACATAACTGGCTTAAAACAACCACTGTCCATTTAGTCACAATTCTCTAGTTCAGCAATTTAGGCCAAGTTCAGAGGGCAATTCTTGGCTTGGGGGGACTCCTCATGCATCAGCTGTCATCTGGGGTCATGACTTTGATGTTGTGTGTGCTTTTTCCATGTCTCTGCCCTCTGCTAAGCAAACTGACTGCCATTACAGCAGGCTGCCTGCTCTGGTCTGCAGGTCAGTGGCAGGGGGCCAGGGGGTCATGGAAGCATGTAAGACTTCTTAAGCTAAAGCTAGTTCTGGTACAGCATCATTTCTGATGAATGTTGGTTGCTGGCCAAAAGGTCATTCTGCCAGCCCAAATTCAAGGGTAAAGGAAATAGGCCACCTTTTGATGAGAAATACTGCAAAGTGATATTGCAAAGGGTCAGGAACTCAGAAAGGAGTGAAGGATTGTGCTTATTTTTACATTTATCACTGAGAAGATACATCGTTTCCTAAGACCAGGAAATCGCCAGTATCCTGAACATAGCTCACCTATGGCATGTGGTAGCCTGTCCTTACTGTGGTAGTACCGGGGTAATAAAGTCCCTTGGTGGTATGATCATGTCATATGTTTATCAAATGCTGTGAACTCTGGCATTAATTCCCAGCTTCTGCTAACATAGAACTATTAAGAAAAAAAATGTTTAACCTTCTATTTTGCCAGTAAGTAGTTTGCTATTATTTTGGAAATGAAATATGTGGAGCTTTTCTCCATTATTTTCTAGAATTTATTCTACTATTATAGAATTAAAATGCTCTCTGTGTAGCAAAACAGTCTATAACATGCTGTTTTATCACATAAATTCATTACGGATTCTCTCATTCCTCTATACATGAATCCTTCTTTACCAGTATCCGAGTACATCAATCACTCATTCTGAAACTACTGATGTGCCAAGATATGCAGAGGATGCATTCAGAATATAATGTGTTGTGTCTAATATGATGTGAGCAGAGGTGATTCATTTTACTTCTTGATTTGTTTTGCCTAAATGCTTTTAGTCTACCAGGATCAAAATAAACTACCAAAACTTGTCATGTTTATGTTCAATATTAAGTATCCTAAAAAGGCTATTTTCCACAGAGTAACTGATCTAGGCAGATTCAATCTGTAAAATAAAATACAGATTCTCTTTAAAATGAAAAGAAAGAAGAAAAAATTTCACTTGTTATCTACACAGAAGATATGTTTGATCCAACATATCAGGGGCCAAATGTTTATATAAATGGGTTGTCAAACAAAAATATTGAAAATTAAATGATAATGTAGCTTCAGTAGTTCGAGGAAAAAACAAAAACAAAAACAAAAACAAGATGTGGTGGTGTTCATGCTGACCTTTAGGAAACCTAAACAGAGATATTAATCAGCACTGTACACTTTTCAAAAAATAATCACTCTATAGCCACTCACATTTAACTTACCAGGTTCTAGCACTGTTATTATCAATATTCCTAGAATATCAAGGCAAAAGTATAATAAATAATTTGGAATAGGCCCTATATTATATCTCTTGGGACAGAATGGGCTTTGATAGGGCCGCATGGCACCAAGAATTTGTTCAAGAGTGTAATGATTAAGGATACGGAGAGTGCTTCTTAAGGATGCTGATGTTCAAATGAGAATTTTGGTCCAAACATAAGCAGCCTACTAATTTTAGAAATAACTTGTGATTCAAAATAAAATTATTAGTTGCACAAAGCATGGTCTGAAATATGAAAGTGATTCCTAAACCTACGCCTACAGTATGTCTAGGAACTATCAAGTCCTGCAATTCCTCTGTGAGTATTCCTGAGTGCAATGTCACTGTTGAGCACTTGGGGAACCACTGTAAATTGGCCAGCTTTCTAAGCTGTTTTTATAGTCAAATGTTATGTGGGCAACTCTCCCTATCTCTGGTGCTCTGGGCTAAAGATCCAGCCTGGAGTTGAGATCCCATGCTTCCCGGGGGAACTTTTGCAATTGAGATATGCCTCCAGAATCTCAGTTGCTGCTAATGGGAGCAAATCAACTCTTTACACATCTCTTCCCTTCCTACTAGTTTTAATGTGGTTTCTTCTGTAAATTCCTGGGTATAAGGTTCCCCTTCAGGTAGTCTTCAGTTGGTTACTCAAGTTGATGGTTCTATAGTTTAGCTGTAATTCCAGTTTGTTCCTGGAAGGATGTGAGTGTAGCTTCTATCTCCTTTGCCATCGTCTTGGATCCCTCAGGACCTCATTTATGTTTAGTTACTTATCTGAAAGCCTTATCTCCAAATATAGACACATTGGTGGTTAGGGCTTTACCAATACATTTCAATCCATAACAGTACCTCTTTTAGAAAGTAGTGTCAACAGATTTATTGAAAAATATCCTCATTTTATTTGTTACTGAGTTTAAAGCTTCAAACTATCTATGTTGATTTATCCTACCCATGATAAAATGGAAGTCATATATTCAGGATGTGTTGAGAATAGCAAACTACAGTTGGAAATAAACCTATCAAACTAGAAAAGGGAGTTTCTGATTAATTAATATATTTATCTGGGTGTACAAAATAGCAAAATGTTTAAAAATAAAAACAAAAATTATATTGTTTCTTATTAATCCAAGATTTCAGGATATTGATATATAAAACTATAATTAGTGTTATGGTAGTGGATATATCAAGGGAGATGTCAAAGTTGGTATAAACTAATAATGTGGGGACATTTTGGGTAAAAGTGCTTGAATCCACATGTACAGTCCCCCCAAAATAAAGTTTTGCACATATATGTACAAAATGTTTTTAAAACATATTAAATATATGCCGTTAAAGTTAATAACATTTCATCGTATTTGAATACATTATTGAATTAATAGCAACTTTTTTCCTTTGTGATTTTTTTTCAAACAAGTGATATTCAAAATACAACTAAGAAAGAATGGCAGCTTTTGAGACTTCTAGATATGCACAAACAAATAAATAGGTAATTTAAAAGACTTGGAAATATTGTAAATAACAAAACTATTTGGAGTTCAAAAGCACAATAAACTTTGGATTTGGATAACCAATGAAAACATTTTGGAAATGGTATATTAATAAGTATATTATTGAGAGATGGTGGGAGAATTCATATCAATTTTATTTTTAAAATATATGAGACATGAGCGCAATAGTGTAATAAAAACATTCATCTAATTTTTCAAACTAGAGTAATTGGACCAAAGTTTCAGGAGGTAAAAACAATCAGGACCTTAAATACCTGATTATAGAAGTCAAATTTTACCTTCAAGGACTGGGTACACTGATAGTTTTAGTAGGAAAGTGTCCACAATGAACACTTTCTTGAGTATCATGAAAAAAATCTCCTTTTCAAAGACCAATAGCTGAATTTTCCTTGGAAAACATCCCTTTCCATAGTCTTAGTCTTCGGGTCAATGCACAGTGTGGATTTCATCTTAATCTTTGGGCTCCAGGCATGGGCATTGGTCCCAGGCCTGACCAGTAAATGTATTAAAACTTCTTGGCCAGGGCTGAACTCTTGAGACAGAGCAAGTCCAGTATGACAGTACAGGAAAGTTTGTTTAACAGATAGTTGATTATTTTAACAGAATTGAAAAGGTAAAGTCTCATTCTACGAGGGTTTCCAGGCAGTGAGCATGTAACTCAAGAGATGCTCAGTCACCAATAGAAGAATGAAGGTGACAGAGAGAAGGGACAAAACTGAGCAAAGAGTGAAGGAGCTTGCAGGAAACAAAAAATTTTCAGCACCTTCATATATCTGAGCCTAAATACAGTTGTGCTGTTGAAATGTTCAATTATATCAGCTAATAAATTCCCTTTTGAGTTTAAGCCAATTTTTCAGAATGGTACTTGATTCTTGAAACAAAAAGAAGTCTTGTTAATTCACTAATAGAATAAACATGTAGAGTTGTGTCAAAAAACAAGGTCTGTAGCTATGGAAAGAGAACAATTTAAAGTCACAGAGTGAGTGTTGCTCCAATGATTTACCACAAAAGGAGAAAAATATTTCCCAAGTATGGCACTTTCCCCACAGAGAATGATGTGTGTGGAAAGAAAACCATGGCATAGGGAATTAGTTTCACAGATAGCACTGGAAAGAAAAATAACTGAACTCACAAAACTATATCAGCCATAATAGAGAAAGTGATCTGCCATAAATTTATGCTGGACTCATGTAGTTTACTATAAAGAATATAGTTACTGAATGTAGCAAATGTGATTACAATCTCAAAGGGACCAAAGAAATAAACATCTTGAATAAACCTAAGTGCTTAGGAGGCAATATAAGTTTTTGCACATAAAAAAGAAGCATGAAAGTGGATGAAAGGCTTCATAGGAACTGATTAAATCTAAATTCGGCATTTTAAATAAAATATTTTTCTATCTTTTCAGCAACCAAGTGCATAGGATTTCCTCTAAAACCACCATTAAAAGGAAACTTTAAATGATAAATTTTAATTGAATTATTATTTCCAAAAAGAAAACTTTAAAAATATACTACCATTCACCTACACAGTTTTCACATAATAATTTAGAATGTAATAGTTTAACAAATTACCTTCCACTGTGCCTCTGTAAACTTGCTATTTTATATAATCCTAATCTAATATAGTAATTAAGAACAACCCAATTTGGCCAAGAAAAAAAGTTAGATGAGTTAAAAGCAAAAAAATTAACAAAGAAAACAAACTAATGGAAAGACTGGAATGTAAATACCATTAAGTCCCTAGATAATTTGACCCAGTGTCAAAACTGGACAAAAAATATTTATAGTACTTAAACTTCTAGCTTAATTTAATTGAGACAAGAGAAAAATATATATGAAAAAGAGAGAAAGAGTGAAAGGAAGAAGGAAGGAAGGAGGGAAGAGAGGAAAAGGAGGAATGAAGAGAGGAAAGAAGCTATAATTCTTGGTTTAAAATCTTAAAACCAAACATGTTTTGTCACTTGGAAAACCTCTGAGGTGTGTAAGCTAGGTTACAAGGTCATTGTCTCTTTCAAACACTGCCCTTCCATTAAACATAGTAAAAGATAATTTGCTAAGTGAAGTTCCTCATTGTCTTCTACAGTACTCTATTTCTCAGGCCTCACAGAAGTATATAGAGGCATTAACAGAATTGTCTCTAGAAACTTTTAAAATATATATTTTATTAATTTTGCTGTTACAATTGTACCATTTTTTTCCCTTTGGCCCTCTCAACCCAATCCCTCCCCACCCCATTCCACCCGGAAATGTCCCCATTAGTTCATGTCCATGGCTTCTCCATTTCCTTCATTTTTCTTAACATCCATCTGTCTAATCTCTAATCACCAATATGTACTTCTTTTTTTTCTCTTTTCACATCCAGACAATTCACCATTTAATTACTGCTTTCTAACTGCTGGCCTCTCAAATTATGTTAATACAAAGTTTTCTTTACATTATTGGAGAATGTTTATGTTAATGCATTTGTTAAAGAATTAATTTTTGGCCCTGGCTGGTGGCACAATGGATAAGGTGCCAGCCTGGGAACCCAGACATTGCGGGTTCCATTCCCAGCAAGGGCAACATAATCAGGTTGCAAGCCAGGTCTCCAGCCAGGTCCGTAGCTGGAGGTACGTGAAAGGCAACTATACACTGATGTTTCTCTCCCTCTCTATGAAAAATAATAAAAACCTTTTAAATTAAAAAAAAGAATTACATTTTTAAGTAATATCAATTGCAATATTACCAAACACAAGCACAAATACAATTACACACATATTTTTACAAATATTTAAAGTACATACTGGATTTTGAAGAGTTAACACAAAAATTTAAAATATGTCAATAGCTTATATATTACATATTAAATATTATTTTAGATATATTTTAGTAAATTAAGCATTTTTCTTTTTCATTTTTTTTCTTCAAACTTTATTCTACACTGGAATGCTATTTTTGTGAAATATATCACAGTAAGGTTGTATTACAGAACTCACTTTTGTGAAAGCTGTCCTAGACAGTGCCAAACTCACAGTAAAAAATGAATTTTGTTTCTGAGTCAGATCCCACCCCCTCCAATAATACAACTCAACTTTATTTTAAGCTACTTGTTTTTAGAGTTTTCCATCTTAGATAGTAGATTTATTAATTTTCCCCATGCAGAGATCCCATTTTCCTCACTACCCTCTGTTTCTCCTCTACACACATTTTACCAGTTAAAGTCTTCAGAAATAATGGCACCTGCTGTGCTCAGCTGGTCCCCACAGAGTAGAAATTATGATATCTACTAATTTGAGTTTTAAAAAAACCTAAGATTTAAATAGTTTTGTAGAATAGTATTCTAGCTATTTTTTAAATTTAATTTTATTGTTGTTGTATTACATCCATCCCCTTTTTGCTCCCTTCTGTCCCCCTCCCCACCCACCCATTCCCCGCCAAAGTCAATCCTACCTGTTGCCCGTGTCCATGGTTCCTTTATACTAGGTTCTTGTCTAAACTGCTCCCCTTCCTTGCATCTTCCTCCCCCCTCCCCCCATCCCCCTTCCCCCTGACCACTGAAGGCCTATTCCTTGTATTCATATATCTGGTTCTATTTTGCTTGTTGTTAGTTTTGTTCATTATTGTCCTGTAATGGGTGAGATCATATGGTATTTGTCCTTCACTGACTGGATTATTTCACTAAGCATAATACTTTCTAGTTCCATCCATGTTGTTGCAAAGGTTAGGAGTTCCTTCTTTCTTTCTGCTGTGTAGTATTTTATTGTGTAAAGGTACCAAAGTTTTTGATCCAATCATCCACTGATGGGCACTTAGGCTGTTTCCAGCACTTGGCTATTGTAAATAGTGCTGCTATGAACATATGTGTACATAGGCTCTTATGAATTGGTGTTTCAGGATTCTTTGGGTATAGTCCAAGTAGTGGAATCGCTGGATCAAAAGGCAGTTCCATTTTTAGTTTTTTGAAGAAACCCTATACTGTTTTCCACAGTGGCTGCACCAGCCTGCATTCCCACCAACAGTGCATGAGGGTTCCCTTTGCCCCACATCCTCATCAACACATGTTGTTTGTTGATTTGTTGATGATTGCCATTCTGACAGGTGTGAGGTGGTGTCTTATTATGGTTTTAATTTGCATCTCTCTGATGACTAGTGATGTTGAGCATTCTTTAATATGCCTTTGGTCCCTTTGTACGTCTCCCTTATTGAGTTGTCTGTTCAGGTCCTTTGCCCATTTTTTAATTGGGCTGTCTGTCTCCCTGGGGTTGAGTTGCATAAGTTCTTTATATATTTTGGAGATCAAACCCTTGTCTGAGGTATCATTGGTAAATATGTTTTACCATACAGTTGGTTCCCTATTAATTTTGCTGGTGTTTTCTTAAGCTGAACAGAAACTTTTCAGTTTGATATAGTCCCATTTGTTGATTTGTTCTTTGATTTCCTTTGCCCTTGGTGAAGTATTAGTAAACATATTTCTGTGTAGGATATCAAAAAGTTTACTGCCTATATTTTTCTCCAGAATGTTTATGGTGGCACTGCTCATGTTTAAATCCTTTATCCATCTTGAGTTTATTTTGGTGTATGGTGTAATTTGGTGGTCTAGTTTTATCTTTTTGCATGTTGCTGTCCAGTTCTCCCAACACCACTTGTTGAAGAAACTGTTTTTACTCCATTTGATGTTCCTTCCCTCTTTGTTGAATATTAGTTGACCATAGAGTCCTGGTTTAATTTCTGGGCTCTCTATTCTGTTCCATTGATCTATATGTCTATTCTTATGTCTTGCTGGGTAGAATAGTCTTGGTTACAGGCCTTTGTTTTCCAGTGCTTGGAATATTTTTTGCCATTTTCTTCTGCCCTATAGTGTTTTCTGTTGAGAAATCAGCTGATAACCTTCTTGGAGTTCCCTTGTATATTATTAGATGTTTTTCTCTTGCTGCTTTTAGGATTCTCTCTTTGTCTTTGAAATTTGCTGTTTTAATTATGATGTGTCTTAGAATGGGCCTGTTTGGGTTCATCTTCATTGGGACCTCTGTGCCTCCTGCACTTGCGTGACTTTTTCTCTCAAGTTAGGAAACGTTTCTGTCATTATTTTTTCAAACAGGTTTTCTATCCCTTGCTCCTTTTCTTCTCTTTCTGGTATCCCTATGATACAGATATTATTACATTTCATGTTGTCCTGCAGCTCTCTTAAAAACTCTTCATTCTTTTTCAGTCTCTTTTCATTTTGTTATACTGTCTGGGAATTTCTTTCTGCACTGACCTCCAGCTCGATGATCCGAAACTCTACTTCCTTTAGCCTGCTTTTGATTCCTTCTACTATGTTCTTCAATTTGGAAATTGTATTCTTCATTTCCTCATGGGTCTTACTGATAGTTTCTATGTCCTTTTTAATACTGTTGTAGTTCTCAGTAAGTTTCTTGTAGCTTCCATGGAGCTTTTTGTAGTTCCTCTGAAGTTGTTTGTAGTTTTCTTTCAGCTCGCTGAGCTCATCGAGCTTCCCTATCATTATTATTTTGAATTGTGTATCTAATAGTTTGCTTGCCTCTATTTCATTTAGCACTCTTTAAGGAGATTCCTCTTTTCCTCTTGAAACTTTACTTGTTTCTGTTTCTCTTCATTTTAGGTGACTCTTCTTGTTTGTTTCTGCTTCTTAGATTGGTCTGCAATTGACTTTCTGTCTTTGTGATGTGATCTTCTGTGGTGTAGAGGTGCAATTTCTTTACTACCTGGATCTGTCATTGGTCCCAGCCTGAGCCTAGTCAGCCTGTAGGAGATCCACTCTCTCTGACTGTGCCCTTCAGTTTTTAATCTAATTAATCTGCAATCAGCTTGACAGTTTAGGCATCACTGGGTGAGGCAGGTTAATTAATTTGTTAATCCAATCAATCTGTGATGGACAGTCAGGTTTAGGCACTGTTGCGTGGGGCCGATTAATTCCTGTGGGTAGTTGTACCCCCTCAGTCTATTGCCACTTGAGGGAGAGTGGTCTGCCTACTGTATGGGGGATGGGCTAGCACTGAGACCTCTTTGGCTGCACTCTCATTTCTCTCCTCAAAGCCACTACCCCAAACTCTCCTTTAGCATCTCTAGTCCACTCTGCCCTTCCTCTGTGAGAGCCCAGGGTAAGTGGTTGCCAATCTATTTTCATGAGTGTTCCCTTTAAGAACTCTAGCTATCTCTTTCAAGCCTGCTAAACCTGGCAGCTTTTTATTTTTCACAGTTGGATGCTATTTTACTCTCAGCCTGTTGCTGTAGTCTGGGAAGCCCAGCTGGAAGTTGAAAACTGACTCTTCTCAGGTATAACCTCTGGCTGCTGAGCTGTATCTCCTTCTCTTTAGTGGCCACCCATGGGATCCCAGCCAGCTCTCTCAGGTCCTCACTTCCTACCAGTCATGTTGTGACAAAGGGGCCTCTTCAGTTCTGCCCGTGATTATAAGGCTTCTTTCCAGCCAGTGTTCTATTAGTTATTCCAGATTATTTCTCCCCAGTTAAGTTGTAATTTCAGATTGGTCCTGGGAGAAGATTGGTATAGTTCCACTTACTCCACCACCATTTTGGTGCTCTAGAAACTTCTTCAAATAAATTTAGTTCTGCTTAGAGCTCAACAAAATTTTAACTTTATCCCACAATGATGACATAAGATTAGATGGCACATTATCTTATTTTTCCCAAATTCCTATATTACAAAGAATGTTCATTTTTGCAGAATCTTTCTTATTTGAAGCTCTTCATATTCTATTTCCTTTTATTTTAGGTCATGTTTTAAATTTTTTAATTGACAGGCATATATACACATACATAAACACATACATACATATTATACACATGTACACATGCATATGTACAATATATACACACATACTATGAGTTGCTAGATGTATTCCTCCTAAATACTAGTTTCATGATAGCAAAAACAGGAAAGAAGACTTGAACTACTGTAATGTTTCAGACATGGGCAGAATGACTAAAATCATGGAGAGGCCATTCAAAGAAGTGATACATTCCTCCTTGAGTAGATACCTTTAAAATATTAATATCTGGAAAGTTACCTAACAAAATAATCCTTTAAGATAGTTCCCCAATTGTATAATTAATTAAACTTATATGATTCATGAGAAACATTTCATTAATTGGTTAGACCTTTATGTAAAGCTTCAAATCAGGCCAACATGATAGAAATTAATACCATTATTTTGCTTTTTTTTCACATTCCTCCCTCAAATACCCTTAATAATTAAGTCTTCCTTTCATTAACATGAGCAGTCCAGAATCACAGAAAGTTAGAGTGCTAACAAATCATAGTCATCCAGCCTAACAATTCATGGTTTACATTAAAAAAAAAAAAAAAAAGTGAGGTCCAAAGAGAATAAATAATTTGACCAGCTCATATAACCAGTTAGTGATTGAACTGGGTCATGCTTACTCTCTTATTTCACACTACAAATATCTGGCCAATATTTGGCTTCCAGAAAATAGATGGTGAACACCTATAAAGGTATAAATTATAACATTTTTTCTCATATGAAGATAAAGTAAACCTTATAAAGAAGTTGTCAAGATTCTGTATATTTGAATTTAAATTCCAAGATTGGTTTATCTGTCTATGAACTAACCCACTTTCCCAGCTCCAGGTATATTTTTTAATATGTGTTTACAAGTATAGGGATAGTAATCTTGCCAGGGATCAGGCTTTTATGAGGGCCTGTTTGTTTGTTATAATATTTATCTTGGTTTTTATTTTGTGCCTACCAAATGAGACAGTGAGTCAGAGATAAGAGGAGCAGATAATGGAAGGAGAGACTTCTCTAGCCCAATCCCATGGACTCCATTAGGGGCACCAGGGAGATGATGATCTTATAAAGAGCTGCTAACCTGTGTCCCTTTGAGACTTTTTGAGACAGGCTGAAGTGCAAGTGGAGCTACTTTGAACCAAGTCAACTCTAGAATTAGAGTGTTTCTTCCAGTTTTAGCAGGAAGATAACTTGGCTTCAACAAAGTAATGATATAAAATAATGCACTTCTACATGTGACTTCAAAGTTTTTGTTCTGCAGAAGTTTAAAAAGACTTGGAACCTCCATAGGGGAGGAGTATTCTTTGAGGAAAAAGAAGCTTCAATGACAGGGATGGGTCACACTTCACACACAACATAGTTTAGACAACAAAACAGGAGGCTGGAGAGGAAACATGAAGAGGACCTTGTCAGAGCACACCCAGGCAGGGCAGAAACTGCTAGAAATAATTTGACAGGCCTCGAGTGTGAACCCTACAACAATGTAGATGGGGACAGCATAGCAACAAAACCGAGATATTAGTGGCATTGCCCAAAGCCGGTGAGTCCCAGAGAAATTCTAACTAATTTTTAGTGGGTGTTGTTTAATCACAGCTGAACGTGTAATCACAGTTTTCGAAGGAAGAAAAAATTAGTGATGCAACTGGACATTTCACACAAAGATTTTAATAGCTGATAATCAACTAGAATGTACTGGAGAAAAAGTATCCATTTTGGCAATGTGTAATATTAATACGCATAAATATGTTATTTACTAATTGTTAGTAACTGGAAAACAAAATCCATGTGTGCTTAAATCTATTCTTTAGTAGATAGAAAGTTTACTTTCCTGACAATATTACCTTAAGAACATTTTGTTTTGATTCAAAATGCTAACACTCTCTCAGCCATCAGTCAACATGTCTTCTATAGATAGTTATCTCACAGATATAAATATATATGTGGGCAAAAGTAAAACGCCAGCACAGACATATGTGGAGTTTTTAAGTATCTTTCTCATGTTCTAATATATTCATCTTCAAAATACAACTTTTTCAAATTTCAGCCTTCATGGTTAAAATCATACCGCCAAAAATGTTGAGCTTGTGAAACAATTGACACTAAATGTAAATCATTTCTTGAGAGATTTGGATTAAGCCAGAAAATAAAATTCTAGCATTAAAATGGAAACCTAAACCCATACATTTGGCTCTTCTCCCAAAGGCAATAGTTGGTCCAAAATTTTTCTTGTGTTGTTAAGTCTAGCCAGGAGTGCAAATAAGGCATGTGAGTAGCAAACAGCCCTTTCAGATTCCAAACTATTTTGCATGGACTGTAAGACTGACCCATACAACAAGATGGATTAAATTCACTGGGGTTTTAAAGTACTATGGAATATCCTATATACCTTAACTATTTGCTCACTAGCCTCTAACTACTTTTTCCTAGTTTTAGTCCACATGTCAAATATACAAGATACCTTATCCTTAATCGATATCTTATTTCAGTTAAAATTTAAAGTAGTTTGGGTTAAAAGCTTTAAGATAGCTCTAAAGTAATAAAGATATATGTGGTTAACATTTAATTTTTGCTTTCAGAAAAATTATATGAAACAAGAAACACTCAACATGGTCTAAGGAAAAAGAAAAAGGTTGTAGAGAAAGAACAAAACTATCCCTTGGAACCAGGTCAAAGTAAGAGAAGTCTGTAGTTTTTAATACAGGCTCTTTCTGTGCAACAAGTTTTATAGTTACCCTTATATAACTCTAAAAGTCACTGTGGAGTATTTGTTTCAACTAAATTGAAAATAATTAGAAATGGTTCTGCTTTCAGAAAATGGCCTAGAAATTTTGGTTGTCTGAGAAGAGAAAATATGCAAAAAGTATAAAACATGTTTGAGTGTATCAAAGACTTTACAAGAGAAAGAATTATAGATTTAGGATTAAGAGAAAAAAGTAACCAAGAACAATTAACGCAGGTTTGGGACCAGTTCTTCTCTGGTGGTATCTGGCAGTTCCAGTAGAGATGGTTGAGAAGCTAAGCACACCTTTCAACCCATCAAAAGGCTGGGAAAATGAGGGCTGGATTTGAGGGCAGCTTCGATGGGAGAAAGCCACGTAAACCCATAGATTTGGGATTGAGACCCCAAAAGTCTTACCATAGTTATAGGGACTAAAAGTAAGAAATAAATTGATACTGAGAAAGACTGAAGATTGCTTTAAATTGAAGTACTGTATGATGTCATCAATGAGATCTAGGAGGTCCTGGCTGCCTTCAGAAGAAGAGACTCAAATAAGTGAGCACTGGATGAAAACCACATGATTGTAATCACTAGATGCAGAGCATTCAATAAAATCCAGCATCCATTTTTGGTGAAAACAAATACTAACAAAGTATTTAATGGTCATATATGACAAACCCACAGCCACCATCATACTCAGTTATGACCCAGCAATTCCACTTCTGGGAATATATCAAAAGAAATCTGAAACACTAATTTAAAAGAATATATGTATCCCTTTGTTCATTGCAGCATTATTTATAATAGCCAAACTATGAAAACAACCCAAGTGTCAATCAGTAGATACAATACTACTGGATCATGGAAAAATGGGAATCTTATTCTTTGTGACAGCATGAATGGACCTCAAGAACATTATGCTTGGGGAGGGGGAGAGAGGGGAGCAAAAAGGGGATGGATGTAATATAACAACAATAAAATTAAAAAAAAAAAAAAAACATTATGCTAAGTGGAATTAGCCAGTCAAAGAAAGATAGGTACCACATAATTTCATATGTGGAATCAAATGAACAAAGTAAACTAACAAAAAATATAGAACCAAACTTATAGATAGAGAAAAGACTGACACCTATCAAAGAGGAGGGATACTTCAGAGTGGGTAAAGAAGTTGAAGACATTAGGCAAAAATACCCTACATAATCACAAACAAACAACAATAGGATGATTATCAGAAGGATAGGAGGGTGAGAAGGGGGTATAAATGGTGGTGAAAAGAGACGATTTGAGGTGGTTAATACACAATACAATATACAGATGGTGTATTATAGAATTGTACACCTGAAACATATAATTTTATTAACCCATGTCACTCCAATCCATTCAATGAAAATAAATAAAATTTAAAAAAAATAAAAGATCTTCATCCACTATTCCTGGGACTTGCATGTAGGTACATATGTTAGCCCCCTTTGCTTCCTTCCCCATTGTTTTAGTTGCCTTATGACAGAAGGAGAAATTTTACTTGGAAAATTTCTGAACCCTAAATACTCTGTTTTTACCTATATACGTATACCTATGATAAAGCTTAATTTATAACTTAAGCAAGTAAGGGATTTACAATAACAGAACAATTTTAAGTGTATACTCTAATAAAAGTTATGTGATCGTGTCCTCTTTCTCTCAGATACTTTATTGTACTGTACTTACTCTTATAAAAATGCAAGGTGATTTAATGCCAAACCTATTCCTCACACATTGTATAACCATCCCTTACTTGTAGTAAATGGCTTAGTGTCACTTTTCTCAGGGGATCCCTTGTTGAAGTTTTCATATAGGTGCCAAACCACAGATGTAATGCCTTTTTCATCTTAACTTAGCACTGTGGCTGTAACTTGTAGTTTAACTTGAAACAGCGAAACCAACACAAATTCCTTTTTCCCAGCAAACCCAGTTTTTATACAACTGGGACAAAGGTGGCTTCATGCCAAGGGGTTACATAAGTGATGACTTTGGCTAGCTGGCTGAGTCAAAGCAGAGCTGCCTCCATCAGAAATCAAAGCCATATACAAAAGGGGCCTTCCCCTGACATGATCTCATAGACCAAAATGTTGTGGGTTCAATTTCTGATCAGGGCACATACCTAGGTTGCAGTTGATTCCTGGTTTCACATGTAAGAGAAGGCAACCAATCCATGGTTCTCTCACCCTCTCTCTCTCTTACCCTTCTCCCTCTCCCTTCCTTTCTCTCTAAAAAGGCAATGAAAAAATGTCCTTGAGTGAGGATTAAAAAAATAGCTGAAATCTATAGGAATGTGACTGTAATTCACCCAGGCCCTTGCAAGATCATTTGTTTAGTGTTATTGTTTCCTCTCTCTGCTATTTTAAGTAAATGTGATTTTTTTTAATTCAAAATTCACATTCTGTGAAATTCATTTTGAGAATCAAAAGTCAGTCTTTGTCAGATGCTTGGTTTCTCAAAAAATAAGATGCTGGAGATTCTGATGTTGCCATTATTAATTTTCTGAAGACAAATGTTCTCCAAATAATAGACATGTATCTAAATGTGAATACTTCATTTCTAAAAACATGTATCTAAATGTGAATACTTCATTTCTAAAAACAAACTTCCAGAAGTATTTGTCTTCATGTAAAACAAATAAACAAAAAACTTTGAATTTCCCAACAAAACCAAATTTGTTTTAAAAAGATTAAGTTATAATGGTTCTTACTGTTGATGTTGTTTTTGTTATGGTTAATTTCAGCTTGTACTTTTACATAATCATTATTCTATTAAAGAGATGATGGTCAGTGTTCTACAGTATTCATCAAAAGCCCTGGAAGACAATAGGCCGGGTGGCAAAATGTACAAGATCAAGTCTTTGATCACTTGCATCTTCAGAGATACCTATTGAATGTTTTTTCACCAAGTGCTGTCAATTACACCATTCTCTTTTTCACATGCCTTCTACCTGCCACCCCTATATGTTGATATGTTGTCAGACTTTTGTTATCACTGTCACCACATCCGCAGTTCTCCCTGCTTCTCTTTTCAACTTGGTCCAATCTATCCTGAATACTGCAGTTGGATTCATCTTCCCAAAATACTGTTTTAATTAAATAAACTTTTGCCCTCACATACTATATTTCTACAAATATAAATTATAACTAATTGATAACCCCTAGCACAATGTTTTCAAAATTCTCCCCCTACCAACTTAAAGGCTCTAAAACATTTGTCAGCTCTAAAAGACACTTGTCCTTTCCTGATGTTTTAGCCTTCCTTATTCTCTCCTTCTGCCACTCAACTGCTATTCAACATTACACAACCACCCATCCTGCAGAGTTTATAAAAGTATATACTTACCTTTTCCAGGACACTTAATATCACTTTTCAGCTCATATTTGCCAGTTTCTCATTATAGACATTTTTATATTTTATAAATATTTGTGTAACTATCTCTTCTTGTATGGTAAGATGTTGAATAATTTCTCATAATTCCCATGGTGCCATCACTTGGGTTTTACAATTACGTTTAACTAAAAAGAGATGAAAAGTAAATACATAATCTTTTCATCTTTTTTTTATTGGGAAGGCGGGGAACATTAAATTTCCAAGCTAAATGTTACAATTTGACTCCCAGTTGGTTTGAAAATTTTAAGCATGTATATTTAAAAAATAAAAATAAGTAACCTGACTGGTGTGACTCAATGGATTGAGCGCTGGCCTGTGAACCCTAGTGTCACTGGTTCAATTCCCAGCAGGGCACATGCCTGGGTTGCAAGCCAGGTCTCCAGCCAGGTCCCCAGCTGGAGGCAGGTAAAAGGCAACCATACATTGATGTTTCTCTCCCTTTCTTCCTCCCTCCCTTCCCCTCTCTCTAAAAATAATGAATAAAATATTTTAAAATAAATAAATAATATAAAATTAAAATAAATATGTTTGGGCAGAAATACCAGACAAAATATTTCTTATGCTGATAGGCACAAGCAATGCTTCTGAATATTTAATTCCATTTGTATCTCTCATCTCAACTTTATGTCTCAGAGAATTTATTTCAGCTATTTGATATTTCCTTTATTTCCTTTAATTTAGTTATAAATTACCAGACACTTTACAAGGGCCTGGATAGTATGATCCAAATAATGTAAAATGAAAAATGTGAGTTTAATAGTCAAAATACTCCTGTTTAGCGCCCAACTCAACTTTACCTGCCCTCCCTCAACAACTTGAAGTTTCAAGTTTCCATTCTAAGAAGCTCTTTTCGTTGATGTGTCACTTCAGCCCTGGCACCTGTTTGCAATGGAGGAACATTGGCAACATTGACAAAAATGGCCTCCAATACCTAACACTAAAGGCTTGGTAGGAAAAAATGCATTAAAAGTCATTATAAAGAAAAAAGATCATTATAAAACTATCTTAATCCTTTTTGAACAAGCAAGGGAAGATATAACTGAAGTTTTCATTTTTCATTTTTTAGGGGAAGGAGTATATGCAGATCATTTTTCTCACAACTTGGAAAAAAATTTCTTATTTTTTTCCTGAAGGGCTTTATTTTTCTTGACTTAGAAAACACACACACACACACACAGTTGGTGCTTCGACTTTCTCTGTAGCATCCAAATTTTGAAACCCTCCCTGTTTTGTACAAACAATAAAGTATGCGTTGACCCCACCATGGCACAAAGTGAAAACACAAGTCATTGAGATGTCAGAAAATGTGAAATTCCCAGAGGCACGAAGAGTCTGCAGGAGGTTCAAATTCAGCGCCTCCCTCCTGCTATCTGCCCAACCTCACCCAGGTTTTCCTCACGTGACTTGATGATGACGCTTCCACACACCTGCCGCCTCAGGAGCACTCACTCGCAGCAAAATTGACCCAGGTAAGAATGTGGACATTTTCTCCTCTTTTCCCAATATGAAGTAGAAAAAATATTTGTTTTTCTAGTCATTTTTATTAAACCATAAGGGATGGAAAAAGACATGTGCCATTGCCTGAGGAAATATTTCTTCTGAAAGACCTGAAGAGTAGTAACATGTGAAATTAATACTAAAAAAAATAAATAACATTAATATTGAGGAATCTTTCTTTTTTAAATATTTTATTTATTATTTTCAGAGAGAGGGGGAGGAAGAGAGGCAGAGAGGGAGAGAGACATCAATGTATGGTTTCCTTTCACCTGCCTCCAGGACCTGGCTGGAGACCTGGCTTGCAACCTGGGTATGTGACCTGGCTGGGAATCGAACCAGCGACCTTTGGGATCGCAGGCTGGTGCCTTATCCACTGTGCCACCAGCCAGGGCTAATATTGAGGAATCTTAATGAGAAACTTGGTTAATGTCTGAAACCCATCATCATCATTTAACCCTATTTAAAACATTTAATTCTTTATAATCCAACAGTCCAAGAAGAAATTATAACCATTCATTGTTTTAATAAGTTTTTATTGAATGATCAAAGTGTTTCAGGCAATATTTGATGAATAAGGCAGAGATTATTTCCATTAACATAGAGCTCAGACATAGCACCGAAGATTCATTTTCCACATTAACACATCATCCTTCCAGTTTCTGGGCCTTCTTCCCACGTCTCAGATATTGACCTTTCTCCCTGCCAGACACCTGGGGCTCATTATATGCTCTCCCTTTTCTCTCATTCTGACATCTTTTTAGTAATCAACCTCAGAGATACTAACTCCTAATACTGCAATCTGTAAAAAAAAATATGACACTTAGGAAGCTCTACCTTCCCAAGTGAGATTACTGCTGCCTGAATCAAAATTTAAAGTCTAAATACATGATTTTTTTTTTAACTTCAGGTACACATTTTTACTTGTGGTCTTGTCAAAGCAAAGCAACTTACATGAGTTTAATTTAACTTTTATATACCCAAGGCCAATAGTTTTTTTCATTTTTCTCATTTCCGTCTTCTCATTTTTGATGAAGATCTCATTGATTGCCTCAGCATTCTTTCCATTTTCCTTTGATTATGGAAAGTTTAATTTCTCTGTCTGAACAGCTAAATCAAGATAGATAAAGAGAAGGAATGATTTTCAGATAGAAAATGTGATAGGTTATATTTGGGGCCCAATCACAGTGCTTTGTTAACTAAATATATCTGACACCTCTTTTAGTTTTCCTAATCATTTAAAGCTAAAGAATATAGACCAATTCTAAAGTGAGCTTGAGCTTAAATGACCACTACCTTGCCAATTATCACTCATATATTTCAAGAAGAATTCTATACAAATATAATTGTAAGTTTTGGTGAATATATGTGAAATAAAGGGGATGAAAACATTATGTATATATCAGTAAATATCATATATAAATATCATATATATATAAAATGATCAGTGAATTGAAAAGGAACATTTAGGCCTCAGCACAAGAACCCCAAAAATATAAGGAAGAAGGTATAGATAGTACTAAAAATGGAAACCTAAGAGTTGTAGAACTATATACTGAGAGGCAATGGGAGGCAGGTACTCTTTTTCGTTACACAAATGCACTACTGATTTGGGGTGTCTACACATGCTGTTTCAAGCACTGGCAATACAGATATAAAAATTCTTGTACTTTTGTAGCCCAGGAGACAAATGATAAACATGAATATGTTATTTTCCTCAATTTTAGGTATTTTCAATTTTTATTTTTAAATATTCTACAAAAAAAGTGATTTTCAGATAAGAAAACAAAGAATTTACTATGCCCAACTAGAATCAACAAAATGACTGGAAGAACCATATATCTGATAAGGGATAATGTCTAAAATACATAAAGAATGCATACATCTCAATAGAGAAAAATAGTGTAACTTTAAAATGGGCAAAGAACCTAAATAGTCATTATTCTAAAGAAAGCCTACAATGGCAAACAGGTACATCAAATGGTGCTTGAGATAATCATCAGGGAACTACAAATTGAAACCATGTTGAAATATCACTTCATAGCTGTGACAATAGCTATCATCATAAAAACAAATGCTGGCAAGAATGTAGAAAAGGAGGGGGTCTATACATTGTTGATAGGAATTTAGATTGATATAGCCACCAATGAAAACAGAATGAAGTCACCTTAAAAATCTTAAATGAAACTACCATAATCCAGCAATTCCACATCTAGACATTTATCCAAAAAAAATCACTATCTCAAAAAAAATGTTCACCCCCAAGTTTACTGTGGCAGTAATCACAATAATCAAAATATGGGAACAACCTGGGTGAAGAAAATATGAAACAAGAGAATACTGCTATTTGCAACAACACAGAGTATCTTGAGGGGATCATGCTAAGTGAAATAGGTCAGATGGAGGAAGACAAGTACTGTATAAGGTCACTTTGTGGAATCTTAAAAAGCTGAACTCATAGAAACAAAGAGTAGAAAAGTGATTACCAGGGGCTAGGGTTGTAGTCAAAGGGGGATGTGGGGCTAGGGAGATATTGGTCAAAAGGTACCAGCTTTCTGCCCTGACTAGCATGTCTCAGTTGGTTGGAGTTTTACCCCATAAACTGAAATGTTACAGGTTCAATTCCCAATCAGAGCACATGCCTAGGTTGCAAGTTTGATCAACAGTAGAAGCAAATATGAGAGACAACTCACTGATGTTTCATTCTCACATTGATGTTTAGCTCCCTCTCTCTCCCTTCCTCCCTCCAGTTTCTCTAAAATCAATAATCATGTCCTCAGATGAGGACTTTTTAAAAAGGTACAAACTTCTAGTTATAAGACGTATAAGTTCTGAGTATCTATTGTGAAGCATGGTGATCATAGTTAATAGTACCATATTATATACTTGAAAGTTTTTAATAGGGTAGATCTTAAATGCTCTCATCACACACAAACACACATACACACACACAGATAATTATGTGATGTGAGAAAGGTGTTGACTAATGTAATGGTGGTAATTATTGTGCAATATCTAAATATATCAAATCAAAACATTGGTTCAACGTAGGCTTACACAATGTTATATGACAATAATTATATCTCAGTGATGCTTGGGGAAAATAATTTATCAAAGTATCATGATATATTTCTAATGTAGAAACAAAAATGAAAGGACAAAAAATTTAACATTAGCTATCTACTCCACAGCTGAATTTGGTGTTTTTTTTAATCTTCCCATTAATCCTCTGAATAGTAGATAAAATGTATATTTGTTCTTTGAACTTTATTGAGACTTTCATTAAGACCTAGAGCATGATCATTTATTGTAAATGGTTTCTAATGTTTGTTCTATATATTGCCATTAGGCTAAGCTTATTAATGTTCTTGCTCAAAGATTTATATTACAGATATAAAGAACTTATAAAACTCAACACCAAATAAACAAACTGATTAAAATGTAGCCAAAAGACCTGAGTAGACTATTCTTCAAACCAAGCATACAGATGGCAACTAGGTGTATAAAAATGATCAGTGTCACTAATCATCAAAGAAATGCAAATTAAAACCACAATGAGATATCACCTCATACCTGTCAGAATGGCCATCATGACTAAATCAACAAACAAGTGTTGACAAGGATGCAGAGAGAAGGGAACTATTGTGTACTGTGGATGGAAATGCCGATTGGTACAGCCACTGTGGAAAGCAGCATGGGGTTTCCTTAACAAATTAAAAGTGGAACTGCTTTATGACTCAGAGATTCCACCTTTGGAAATATACCCATAAAAACTCAAAATGCTGATGCATGCAGTGTTTTATTCATTATAGCGTTATGATTAAAAGAATAATTTTAGATAAAGTCTATAGGTGGAATTGTATACTTGCATTACCACTGATCAGTCTAGTAAACCTTTAGTTAAAAGTCAACCAAAAGGCCTTTCCATCATTTATTAAATCAAAACAAAGGGAGAAAGCCAGCGGAATTGTGCAAAACATGCTTTGGAGTGGAGACAGTTCTCATTTCAAGTTATTAGAGGAATGACCATTATTTTCTTCAGTTGAAACATATTTGGATGCATTGTGATTTTCATAACAATAATTGATTACAGAGTATTGAGAATATGGGTAAAATATAATAAGTTAAGGCCAAAAAACTATAAATATTCAAAGACATTGGAGATAAAAATTTTAAAAGATTTTATTTATTATATTTAGAAAGAGGGGAAGGGAGGGAGAAAGAGAAGGAGAGAAACACCAATGTATGGTTGCCTTTCACCTGTCTCCAGCTGGTGACCTGGCTTGCATTTCAGGCATGTGACCCAAATTGGGAATTGAACCATCAACCCCCTGGTTCACAGGTTGGCATAGAGATAAAAATTTTTATAAATTTAGAACAGTGTAATTCTGGTGAGTGAATTATTTGTTCTTGAATTTCAAGTTTTAATATCATACATGTTTATAGTTAAGAAAATGTCAAGAAAAGAAATTCCAAATTTATGTACATTTCATTTTAGATATCAGAAAATTTTATACTTTTTTATGAGATATGCTTCATAAAGTTTATCTTTTCATAACATTTAAAGCTCTCAAAATAATTTTTCTTGACTCATACAGAGATAATAAAATTATACTTAAAAATATCTCTTCCTTGTCTTTCTCCAAAAACACATGATAGTGAAACAAAGGGATTTTACAAATTTTCCAGGGATTGGGTCTAAATTCTAAATGGAAGGGAACAAACCTATTTTCCAGTCAACATAATTCCAAAACACCCTAATTATTAAGATTTCCATGTGTTGTCATTGATAAACATGACTAACTGCCCAAATAAATGATTTGTAGTTATGCTGCAATATGTAGATGTAAGGAAAGGAATTACATATGTTACCTGAGTCAGGTTCAAATATTAATAATTACACATAGTTTTATATTGTCATAGTGTTTTTTAATTATTATTATTTTAAAATTTCTCACCAGAGGACTTTTTTTCTTGATTTTAGAAGGATAGGGAAAGAGAGTAGAGATAAGGGAGAGGAGAGAGTGAGGGAAAGATTGATTCAAGGAGAAACATCAATCAGTTGCCTGTTGTACCCACCTGACTAGGGTCTGACCCCTCAATCCAGGCATGTGCCCTGACCAGGAATTAAACCACTGGGTGAACTTTCAGTTTACAGCATGATGCTCCAACCAACTGAGCCACATAAGCCAGGGTGTAAATTGTCACAATTTTTTAAAAAAATTTTTTCTAAAACCATTTGGTTAATCTGTTCCATATTTTATCAGCATGCTTCTGAGACTAGCCACTTAGCAGCTAGTTCTATAGAATATAATGCATTTGGCTGCAAATAACAGAAAACTCAACAAGCTGATATCAGCAATAAAGTCACTTAAGTAATGACAGACATCAAAACCTGAAGGTAAACAGTTTTTCATTTTGTTCCACAATTCAGGGCTTTCCCCAATAAATAGGCTCTATCCTTCCACTCCACTATGCTCTTTGCACTCAGGGCATTGGCTCTGCACTTGATGGTGCTTCCTACCAAACTGGCGCAAGGCCTCAGAGGGGCAGCGTGAGCTCCTCTCCCTGTCTCCCAAATCTATTGGAAAGCAAACTATTTCCTTCATTTGCACCTAATTTGCCAGAACATGATCTGTAGTTGTACAGGACAGTGGGAAAGCAAGTACCTTGGAGGGAATGGATTGCAGTGGTTGAAGAACCTTTCTGGAGAACCAAAAAGGAAGATGTCCACTGGAGAGACATGTCCTCCAGGTTACTAAGCTTTTTGAAGATGAGAATTTCCTTGTTTTCAGGGTAGAAATTCACCATGTTCAGAAGAAAGTTTATTCCAAAGCTTCTAGAATGTTGAGACTTAGAAAGTGATGGTCTTCTAATTTTGCAAACTTATTCATCTATTAATTTTTAAATATGTATAAAACTAATACCATATTTGAAAAGCTCACTCTCCTTTCTCTCTGAATGGTTTAAACACAAAATACCTCCTTGTAATAGATTAGATATTTGATATTTGTACTAATTTACCAAGCAAACTCATTGCAAAACATTTCAAAGTCAGTGTCTCTCCCTTAATCAAAAACATATGTATTTTGTTTAATGGAAAAAGAGTGAAGCCTATGAAAATATACAGTGTTAGCTACAAAACAAAAAATATCCAGAAAAATATAGTAGCATTGCCTGGGGTCAAAGAGCACATTTTAAAATTTCTGGGTAGGGTAGAATTTGGGGTTTGAAAAAGACAAGGCTATCAATGGATTTTTCAAAAGTATCTTCCTACTCATATATTTTACACTGGAGACTCTACACGTTGTTCTATAACAAGCAATACTAAAATCTCAGTACTTTGCAAAATAAAAGTGTATTTCTAGCTTTTAAAGAAGTCAGCTTTAAGTCCAAGCAACTTTCCAGGGTGTCTGTCCTCTAAAGAGATGCTGATCATTATAAGCTGTTTCAAGTCTATGGCATCTCCAGATAAGCTCAAATTTCCAAGATCATGGTGGCAGGGGAAGGCAGCATGCAGATAAAAATACCAGCATTTAAGCAGTTCTTCAAAGGAGTTTAAAACATTTAATTTGTCAAAGAAAATCACATGCTTTTACCAAGTTTTAAGAGACTACGTTGCCAAAAGAAGTGAAGAAGGCCCTGTCTGGTGGCACATTGAGTAACGCGCCAGCCTGTGAACCCAAAGGTCGCTGGTTCAATTCCCAGCCAGAGCACATAATCAGGTTGCAAGTCAGGTCTCCAGCCAAGTTCATAGCTAGAGGCAAGTGAAAGGCAACCATACATTGATGTCTCTCTCCCTTTCTTCCTCTCTCCTGCCCCTCTCTCTAAAAATAATAAATAAATAAAATCTTTAAAAAAAAAAAGTAAAGAACAGAAAAGTTTCAGGAAACATATGCAACAAACCCCAAAACACTAATTCAAAACAACATGTGCATCCCTGTGTTCATTGTAGTGTTATTTACAATAGTCAAGATTTGGAAGTAGCCCAAGTGCCCATCAGTAGGTGAATGGATGAAAAAGCTGTGATACATTTACGTATGGGAATACTACTCAGCCATAAAAAAGGAAACCTTACCTTTTGTGACAGCATGGATGGACCTGGAAAGCACTATGGTAAGTGAAATAAACAAGTCAGAAAAAGACAAGTACAATTTGATTTCACTTATATGTGGAATCCAATGAACAAAATAGATGATCAAAGTGTAGGCAGGTTCATATATACAAAGAACAGACTGACAGCTGTCAGAGAAGAAAGGGATGAGGGTTGGGTGACAAGGGTAAAAGAATTAAGCAAAGAACAAAAAGAAAGACTCATGGACACAGAGAACAATGTGGTAATGCCAAAGGGATGTGGCGTGGGGGGAGGAAGAAGTAAAAGAAACATCAATGATGATAGAAGGAGATTTGAATTGGAGTGGTAAACACAATACAATATAGAGATGATGTAGAATTGCATTCCTGAAATATATAAGTTTATTAACCAATGCCATTGCAATAAATTCAATAATAAATACATAAATATTTTTAAAAAGAAAATATTTTAAAATCACATTTCTGAAGTACATACAACTTTTTTTTTCAGCTGAAATTATGAAGCTGGACTTAATTCATGTCACATTTGGATGTGGAAATATTCATTTATAGTTTTCTTATTTTTAATAATTAATGTTATTATAATTTAATTTCATATTTATTTATAGAACACTTCCTATGGGCTAGCCAGTGGAATATCATATGTAAGTTTAGATCTCTTTGAGCATTTTTTTTCTCATTTTCTTAAATTCCTTGCATTCTTTTTTTTTTTTTAATTTTATTGTTGTTGTATTACATCCATCCCCTTGTTACTCCCCTCTGTCCCCCTCCCCATCCACCCCCTTGCATTCTTAAAGTTCCTGTTTAGGTTCCATATATTTGAAGTATGTTATAACACAATAAAAATGGTGCAGGTTCTTAGATCAGAAAAGCCTTGTGTATAAATCCTATACAATATTATAAATATTTCTTTATATACTTATTTATAAGCTTATTTATAAACTATCTTATGCTATTCCAAATACTCTTATTTTATAACCTCATGTTTAAAATTTAGATAAAGTTACTAAAGGATGGGGACAAAGATTTATTTATTATATCTCTTGCACCACCATATAGTAAGTACACAAATACCTGACTAAAAGTTTTGTGCAGGTTCAAGTTCACAGTAGACTTTTTCAGAACTGCACTCTCAATAGGACATTTCTACAATCAGGCTGCACTGGCTCTGTAGGGCTAAGCAGAAGCTATAAAATCCACCTGTGGTGAAGTCTCATAAAATAATTGATCTAGGTAAGAAGAATGTTCCCCACAGGATGTCACTAGCTGATTTCAGCAAATGCCAGGGCTCCACAGGTAATACCCTCAGGTGGGAGAGAGGTGTGTACCCCAGAAATGGGAACAATGACTGTCATCTCTAGCCTCCCAAGCTCAAGGAGATGACTGAACTGAATAGAAACTGAACATGTCTTTAAATATTAAAAGTATTTTACACCACTTAGTGGAAGATAATAACTTGTACCTAATAGATGATTCAAAAGAAAGAAGTTAGATGTTTTTCATTGTTTAGAATGACTAGGAAGTAATTCATTTCGTTTAGGAGGTCAATACTTTTCTATTATTTATATATGGTTTACTTAAAGCAGAAGGAACACTTTTTTAATGTTGTACATTTAAAGGTTTAATTTATCATTACAAATGTTTTCCACTGAATTTGCTCTAAGAAAGGACTAAGGAGAGAGATGTCAATTCAACCCTTCCCACAGAGAAGAGCCACATGGCGGCTTCTCTCCCAGCCAGAGCCAGCATCTTACCTGGTACCCAGAGGATCCAAAGCTTCTTACTTGGAAAAGGTCACCAGCCAAAGATGCAAGTTGTGCCCAGCTGAAGTACATCCTGCCTAGGGGTGAATGAGCATTGGAATTTCACCCATGTTCCCTTCACCCTGCCAAGCATTCCAATGCAGGACTGCATCTGCCTGGCAGAAAGGGCATCTTTCTTTCTTTTTCTTTTTTTTTTTTTTAATATTTTATTTACTATATTTCAGAGAGTAGGGAAAAGAGAGAGGCAGAGAGGGAAAGAAACATCAATGCATAGTTGTCTTTCATGTGCCTCCAGCTATGGACCTGGCTGGAGACCTGGCTCGCAACCTGGTTATGTGCCCTGGCTGGGAATCAAACCAGCGACCTTTGGTTTCACAGGCCAGTGCCTATACACTGAGCCACCAACCAGGGCTAGGACATCTTTCTTAATTTGAACAAAACAACCTCATGGATCAGCATCATGCATGTGTACAACATGCATTATATGCAACAAGCACCAAAGGCAAGGAGTCATCATCTTGAGCATTTCAAGACCAGAACACTGAGAGAAGAAAGATTTGTCCAGAGTATGATCATTTGTTAGGATGGCTGTCATAACAAAATGTCATTGACAGGGCAGATTCAATTACAGAAATTTATTTTCTCACAGCTTTGGAAGCTAGAACATCAAGATCAAGGTTAGCTTTGTTGGCTGACTTCCAGAAGGCTACCTTCTCTCTGTGTTTTTGATTAGTTGTCCTTGTGTGCATGTCTGTATCTTGATCTCCTCTTCTTTTTATTTTATTTTTTACTTAATTTATTGGAGTGACATTGGTCCACAAAGCTACATAGAGTTCTGGTAAGCAATTCAATAATACATCATCTGTATTACTTTTTTAAATTTTCCCCTGTTGCCATCCACTGCCCCACCCACCTCACCACATCTCTCATTGTCAATCCCTGCCCTGTTGTCGTGTCCATGGGTCATTTATACCTGTTCCTTAACTAGAACCTTCTTCCCCTACTTTCCCCTCTTCTACCCTCCCCTCTGCTCTGGTCACTGTCAGTTTGGTTCTATTTTGCTCATTTGTTTTCATGTCTCTGGTTCTATTTTGCTCATTTGTTTGTTTTGTTCATTAGGCTCCTGTTATAGATGAGATCATACGGTATTTGTCTTTCGTTATCTGGCTTATTTCACTAAGCATAATAATTTTTAAAATTTCAATTGATGTGCAGCATTACATTGGTTTAGATGTACAACCCAATGATTAGACATTTATATAACTTATAATGTGATCACCCTGATAAATCTAGTACCCATCTGACACCATACATAGTTATTAAAATATTTTTGACAAAGTTCCCTATTCAATGCTTTCCATGCCCATGACTGTCCTATAACTACCAATTTGTACTTCTTTATCTTTTCACCCATTCCCCATACCCCTTCTCACCTGGCATTCAGCAAAATATTCTCTGTATCTGTGAGGCTGCTTCCCTATATTGGCTATTGTAAATAATGCTGCAATTAATATATGGATGAATATGTCTTTTCAATGTAGTGTGTTGGTTTCTTCAAATATCCCAAAATTTGAATTGCTCAGTGCTTTTTTGTCTCTTGCTATTATAACCTTTGTTTTAAAGTCTATTTTGTCTGGTATAAGTACTCCAGCTATTTCTTTTCTTGGTTTCCATTTTCATGAAATATCTTTTGCCGTCCATCTTTTACTTTAAGCTTTTTTGTGTCTTTCGATCTGTAGCAGCATATGTAAGGGTTGTGTTATGTTATCCATTAAGCCACCTTATGTCATTTGGTTGAAGCATGTAATTTATTTGCATTTTAAGTAGCTGTTGATAGATATGTATTTATTGCCATTTTATTATTCATATTTTACTTTTTTCTTATTATTATTATTGAAATAAACACTTTGACATTTCTTATAATATTGGTTTGGTGGTGATGAACCACTTTAGTTCTTTTCTTGTCTGGGAAACTCTTTATCTGTCCTTCAATCCTAACTGATCACTTTGCTGGGTAAAATAGTGTTCTGTAGGTCCCTGCATTTCATCACTTTGTATATTCTGTGCCAGTCCCTTCTGACCTACAAAATTTCTGTTGACAAATCAGCAGACAGTCTTATGGAAGCTTCCTGTGCTTCCATAACTAACAGCTTTTCCATTGCTACTTTAGAGATTCTTTGTTTTTAATCTTTGGTATTTTAATTATGATGTTCTTGCTGTGGACCTGCTTGAGCTCATCTTGTTTGGAACTCGCTATGCTTCCTGGATTTGTATGTCTATTTCCTTCACCAGGTTAGAGTAGTTGTCATTCTTAATAGGTTTTCAATTCCTTGCTCTCTCTCTTCCTCTTCTTGCACCCCTATGATGCCAATGTTGGTATGCTTAAAGTTGTCCCAGAGCTGCTTAAACTATTTTCATTTTTTTAATTATTTTTTTTGCTGTTTTGAATTGATGTTTTTCACCTTTGGCATGTTCATTATGTTATCTTGATATGGCTCTCTTTGGGTTCATCTTGTTGGGAACTCTATACTTCCTGGACTTTGGTGTCTTTTCCTTCACCAGGTTAGGAAAGTTTTCAGTTATTATTCCTTCAAATATATCTCCAATCCTTTGATCTCTCTCCTCTCCTTCTACTACCTCTATGATACTGATGTTGTTATGCTTGATGTTGTCCCAGAGGTCTATTAACTTCTCTCCATTTTTTAAGTTACTTTTTTCTTTTTACTGCACTGATTGGGTGTTTTTGCTACTTTGTTTTCCAAATTGCTCGATTGATCCTCTGCTTAATCTAGCCTGTTTTTGATTCCTTCTAATGTATGCTTCATTTTAATTATTGTATTCTTCATTTTTAACTGGTTCTTTTTTATGGTTTCTATGTTCTTTTTTATGCTATTGAAGTTCTAAGTTCTTTGAGCATTTTTATAACCCTTGTTTTGAACTCTGTGTCTGGTAGTTTGCTTGCCTCCATTTCACTTGGTTATTTTTAAGAAGATTTCTCCTATTCTTTTATTTGGGATATGCTTCTTTGTCTTTCCATGTTGGCTGCCTTCCATGTGTTTGTTTCTATGTATTATGTAGAGCTCTGTCCCCCAGTCTTGTTAGAGTGGGCTTATGTAGTAGGTATCCTATGGGGCCCAATGGTGCAGCCTCCCTGGTCACCTCAACTGGATGCTCCAGGTGCAACCTGAGTGGGTTGTGTGCAACCTCTGTTGTTACTGAGCCTTGATTGATGTAGGAACTTCAATGGGAGGGATTGACCCCCAGGCTGACTGGCTATGAAGAATGACCATGACTACAGCTATTTTATAGGAGCCAACCCCTTGGAGCAGAGCTTACTTCAGGGCCCTGGTGTCAGCCTAGTCTGCCCTCCTAGTGTGTTGCTCATGGTGGGGGTTGGCTGGTGCTTCATCGTGATCTAACCCTGGCCACCAGGTATGCTGTCTGTGGGGCCTTCTGGAAGGTTATGGCTAAAGTCACAACTGTGCCCTGTCTGAGGTCACCTGGCACTAACTATAAAGCAATCTAAAGAAGCCTGCTATTGTGCCTTGGAGAGTCTAGCTGTGAACAGAGGTCAGTTGATGCCATTGCCATGCTCATAACTGCTTGCTTGTGTTTTGAGAACTTCTGTGAGATTTTAGGAAAGTCCACAGAATGAGACAACACAGGCCATTTATATGGATTATAAATGCCACTGAGTGGCTTGGGTGGGCCTGCAAGTTGAGTGGGGCAGGGTCTCAGGGAATAACCAAGGCAAAATGAACAGTGTTAGCCAGGTTGATGGAGAATCAGATATGGCACCCACCTGAGCCCATAGAAGAAATGTTCAGTAAAGGGACAATGGCCTCTAGAAGCGCTTTTATCTAAGTGAAAGCTTCCGCTCTGAGATTCGTTCAAAAGACAGACATTCAGTTTTTCTCTATATGTCCCTGGTGTCTTTTGAACTTCTATCTAAGCAGTGGAACCCCAATTAAGTGAGTCTGAGTAAGTCCTTATGTGGGTGCTTTAAGAGGAATGCCTGGAACTCCAGCAGCCCCTCTGCCTCACTCAGTCAAAATGCCTGGTGGTTTTCACAGTCACCAAAAGTTGTGGTGACTTCTCTTCCAAGTGGTGGAACCATGCTCCATGGGGACCTGGTATTGAGCTGAGTCCTCTCACTCCTTAGGGAGGACCTTTGCAGCTGAGATACTTCTCTCAGTTTTTAACCACCACAAGTGTATGTGGGACCAGCTCCTTCTGTGTCTCCTTCCCTCCTACCATTCTCTATGAGGCTTCTTCTGCAGCACCTTAGTTACAGGACTGTAACTCAGCTAGATTTCTGCTGCTCAGCTAGATTTCAGGTGCTTCCCGATGGTTGTGCCATAGTTATGGGTGGAGGCAAATCCCACCTTTACCTACTCCACCGTCTTGTCCAGAGGAACAAGTTTCTTAGTCACACCAAAAAGCCTCTTTATCTTAGAGACCTTTGAACAATAGCAACAGACAACAGCTCTGGTTCAATTAAGCAAAACAAAAGTTCTTGGATGTTTATTGATTATCCAGATAATCAATGAAAATATGCAGAACCATAATGAAGAACAAAAGCAAAACCAAGGCATTTGGGATAGGGTGGGGTGGTGAATGTAGAAAACATCTATAAGAAGAGTAAGTTGGATGTTTTAGAAAAAATGAATCTTCAACTACTTCAGGCTTTTGCCTCTTGAATTTTGATTCAAATCTGGAGAGGAAGCAAAGAATGACATAACCAAAGTCACCCACATATGCTATGGAAATGAAAGGGACCCCTAAGTTTGCCCAAATAAGCAGTGCTAATAAGGATCAACTCCCAAGCAGAAAATAAGAGTGCTAAAAAGACCAAATGAATGTGTAGTAGTCAAATACCAAATGGCATCTGCCTCTCTCTTTGCTTTGATTCTGAATTTATTTTGTATAACTATCAAAATAGGATCATGAAGAAGTACCATTCTAATTCAGTCATTAGCATTATTTTTTTAAAGATTGTTGGAATGTGGTGATAGTTTTCATTTTTTGTTTTTTTTTTTAAGATTTTATTTATTATTTTTAAAGAGGGGGCAGGGGGAGAGGCAGAGAGGGAGGGAGACATCAATGTATGGTTGCCTTTCCCTGCTTCCAGCTACGGACCTGGCTGGAGACCTGGTTTGCAACTTGGTTATGTGCCCTGACTGGGAATTGAACCAGCGACCTCTGGGTTGGCAGGCTGGCTCCTTAGCCACTGTGCTGTGAGCCAGTGCTCAGGATTACTTTTTAAGTCATTTTGCTATTTTGCCTTGAACTCTCCAGAATTTTCATTATGGGTAAAATATTTACATTTGTATTAATGTCTTAGCATACCAGGGTGAAGTCTGTAAAGCAGCTGTTTCATAATGATATTATTTACACATCAAATGGACAGTAAATTATAACCCTACACCGTTTACCTGCATTTGAAACAAACAATATCTTTTCAGTAAACTTTCTCCTAGAATCAAGACAGCTCCCTGCTTTCAAAATCATTAAACATTATACTGAAAAAGATAGGAATGTAAGTATGTGAAGGTAAATATGCAGGTTCATTCAAATAGATTGGGAATATTTTTAAGCATGTTTTAAACTTAATAGATTTCTTATCCAAACTCAAAAAAAACAAAGTCTTTTATAACCATTGGGCAGAATTCTAACATTTTGATTGCTTCCACAAACAAATTCAATCCAATTTACCAAAGGGTAGAAGGTTTACAAGGAAAATTTTAAATAGGCCAACTTTACTGTAGAGACTGGAAAAATACTGAATGGAACAATCTGCCATTCCCCATTAAACACTAGAGCTTAGTCATAATCAAATTGGCTTTTTGAAGACAAGGTATTCAGATTAATGTGTCTCCTTATCCTTTCCCAAGAAACTGGGAGATCTTCAATACAAACAGAAACAGCAGGAAACATCCAACAGATGCATTATATGATGTTCACTGTCTCCACAAACCACACACACTTAATTATTCACACTTGAAGCAGAGTGACCAAGGCATTATTCCATATTTATTTTATACCAAGGCTGAGCTGTTTTAGTGTGTATTCCTTGAAGATACAGGTTATGAATTAGGAACAATGGTCATGTTGGACTATCATTTTAACTCAAATATCTATGTAGAATTTATATAGCTACTTATAATTTATATAAATCACATTTTGGCCATCATATGAAATTAATTTATTGATTTTTTTGTGTGGTTTTTTTTTGTGTTTTTTGTGGTTTTTTTTTTGTGTGTGTGTGTGTTTGTGTTTCAAATATTTCTCTTCTCTCAGGTCCCTGATATTATTACTCCTTTATGTTTTTAGCTTTTCTCCCAGCTATCTCATAATCACTGGGACCCTCTTTGGTCATTCACTCTGTTCCTTTAGTTTATGCAAATTTATGACAGTTCTCTTATTTCCGTATAGAAAGAAAATGCTAAAATCAGTCATTCTGACCTCCGTACCTCAAGAGCCAACTGCCTACCTGATGTTTTCATTCAGGTGAACCCCAAACGCTTCTGATCTTGACCCATCTACATTAGACATTTCATCTGCTTTCCCCAACCCACTTCCATCTGCCAACAGCCTCACCTTCCAATCAGGAACTGAATTCATCTTTTGTACTTTCCCTCACTTTAGCCTCACATTTAATTTATCATAACAGCTACTCAATAATACCTTCCTAATGTATTTTGATCCTCCCTCCCCATTTTCTTCTTCATGACCCTGCCTTTTCTTAGGCATTATTATTTTTTACCTTGAACATACCTTTTCACTGACTAAAACCCTTAAACATCTCCTCAAAGCCTATAGAAAACCTTTGTGCTACCACAATTGGCTCTTACCCTTTCCATAAGCTAGATCCCATTTGCATTTCTAGCCTCAACTCCAGGTAGCCCATTACACCTAATTGCCATACTCACACTCACTGACCCTCTAAAAGGTAAGTTAGGTAAGTTCTGTCCTGCCTCTGTTCCTGAGTTTGTTCTGTCATCTCCTTATCTGGATCTTTCATCAGAAAAGTAGGTTTGTATTAGGCACCCTCCAGTCATCCATTTGCTTGTTTTCCCTACTAGAATTTTAAGTCTTTGCTTTCATTTCTTTAACTCTAGTACCTACCACAACAACTGGTAGGTACAGTAATACGTATGTTTTTTCAATACCAAAACTTCTACCTAAGCAGTCTGCCTTGGTTAAATTATTTTGTCTCTTTTGCATTAGTTCCCTCTCTAGTAAAATAAGGATATGTATAATAGTATCAAACTTAAGATGTATTTAGGAAGAAGAAGTTAATACACACACACACACACACACACACACACACACACACACATATATATATATATATATATATATATAAACACATATATACAGAAAAATATATAAGCATATATAACCATACTTGGTACATAATCAGTCCAAAAGCAATGTATTAGATACTGTTATCATCAGAGCTAGTTATTACTGTCATTCAGTCCTTTTCAGGAATATCTTCTGGAGTTTTTCACTGAACATGTCAAGTATGTTTTTCAGCAGCACATCCAACAGCCCTCACCTCCTTCTCTGGAGCAATACTAAACACCCTCAGCTTTCAGCAGCTTTCAGAACATCTCTTCCAGAATCAGTAGCCATTTTTAAACCTCTTTTCACTGTCAACACACCACTCACTGAATACGCACTTTGGCGCTACATCATAGGTGTTAGGAAGCAGCTTCCACAGCCAGACAACTTGGGTTTAAATCTTGGCTCGACCATTACAACTGTTCACTGCAGGGGAAGCTATTTTGCTTCTCTATGCCTCAGTTTCCTTATTCGGCATAGTGTTAAAAAGAGTACTTACCAAAAAAAAAAAAAAAAAAAATCATGGCAAAATTAAATGAATTAGAAGCTCTAGCATATTTAGAATATTACATGGGAATGGCATGCTCTTAATAAATGTTGGTAGGAGCACATCCAGCCAGGTAGGACAGCCCACTCTATCAGGAAGTGTCATTGCCTAAAACACTTCTGGAATGTGGTGGTTTGTGCCAAAGTGGACTTTCACAATTACAATGAAAAACAGAATATAGATATTTTTTAGAATACATTAAAGACTGTAGTCCCAAAACCCTTGTTTGACAAATGAGAAAACAATGGCACATGTATATTAGACGTAGTTCTTTTTCTTCAACCGGGCTAGTTCATAAGCTTCTGCCCTAGCTCCCCATGACTGACATTTGGCTAATGCTGGTGACAGAGCAGTATTGCACAGATAGGGCTCTGGCCTTCTGGTCTGCACCAGACCATCATTATACACCAGGAAACGGCCAGACTGTCACAGCATGCAGGTAGTGCTGGTCTCCCACTCCACCAAACCAATACAGCACACAGGGAGGAAGGAAGGATGGAGGGCAATAGCACAGAGTGCAGAGCCTGAGAAGACTATTTGGGTTCAAATCCATGTTTTGTCAAATGGCACCTATGACTATGGACAACTTCCTTGTGCCAAACCAATAATTTGCTTAAAGTTAAAACAAATTAATATATAAATACAAAAGGGAATGTTGAATAGCACTTTGCAGATTATTATTGCAAATACATGGTGACATGTGCTCTACTAAATCTGTTTTTACTTCAGATTCATGATGGTGTATCTTGTGCTAAAATTCAACATGCTTATCTTTCCCCCAAGTACTATAGGACACTGGGACGTTGTTATTTTAAAATAAACCTAATATTAATATTTTATTAAAATGCAGTTTAATTTTTGCATGGGTAGTTCACTTGGCTTAAGGCTTTGTTCCCGCAGTAAATCACTTTCCAAGGTAGTGGTACCAGAAGTAGTGTCATAGTGAAGCCAACAGAACCTACACTGCAGAGGCCCTTGGTGTTACAGGCTACTCCAAGGTTGTGGGAGTGTCTAAGAATGTGTTTACTCAGTGAATGCATAACCTTCATGTTGCCCGCATCTGGATTCAGCCTTGGGTAATATTGACATCCCTGGCATATCTATATGCAAGTGGCAAAGAAAAGCTATCCCATGACAGTGCTCTCTTCTATACTGGGCACTAGGAAAAAATTTTCATTCTTTAATTTCAAGCAACAGATAACATTTACAGGAAATTTCTGTCTCCACACCTCAGGCTGAGCCTCAGCATCTCTGACATAGTCACATGACATTTTTGTGTGTATTGTTTTCAGGCAGCCTACAGATTTGGTGTGTCAATTGAAGATATGCTTTTTATTGGACAACCACATTGCAATTCTTTTATCCACCCTGCCACCAATAGCACACGGTAGCTATTGTTTGCTTACCTTGTTTTGAAGGTGACTTTAGAGTCCTCAGAAATGGTCCAGCCTCTGCTAGAATTTTCACAAAACATTACTGACCCTGAGACCAAAAACTATCATCTACACAAACATGTACACATACATACACACAGAGCTTGCTGCCTTTTCCATCACTTTCCTTTGAATTCTTTGTACTCTATAGAAAAATATCCACCTATCCAAGACTTTGCTATTACTGCTTCTGACAGTGAAACCTGACTCTTTGAGCTGTAAAATTAAAAACACCCACCACAATACATTCTATATATTTGCAATGGAAAAATAAGAGAAATCTTAGTCTACAAGCTGTTATGTATTAAATTGAATCTCTACCTGTTTTTCTCTTGCTTTTACCAGGCTTTAGAGAACAGAATCACATGGAGGCTGTTGCATTATAAAGTATCATTCTCTTCTGGTTCTTATTACTCAGATACTGTTGATCACACCATTAATATAACCTCACTCCAGGGAAACAGCAGAAATTACATTACTCTGAAAGGTGTTGGAAGACAGTTTGTGGTCAGCTGCTGGCTCCTACTCAGCTGGGGGTTATGTACTCACATTCAACAGGTTGCACAGTGAGATGTCTTACTGCTGAATAAAAACAAGAATTTTGTCATAACATAGCCAACAGAAGAGAAGGAACTTCCTTAACTGATATTTGTCATCTGTCTTTTCTTTAATGCCAGCCTATAACAATGCTGTAGAGTAGAGCCCTGAGGAGCATTTTCTGAATGTGAAATAGAATGTGGCTTTTAACTCTTACATGGTTTCTCCTGACACAAGTAGCCACAACTTAGACAATACATTATTTGCAATGGACAAAGAACTACTGATAACCAATCATTCCCATGGATCTGTCAAATCTAAAAAATGAATCAAGCAACATTTTAAGAACTTAATTTTCCCCTTATAGCATTTTCATATTTCAAGAATTGTCAGACTTTAGTAATTCTTTGTAACAAAAGAAAGTTCCTAGATTCACAAAAAAAGAAACTAATGTGATAGGTTGGCACCGTCAATTTTATCTGATTTCTCTCATGTGCTCCCTCAGGTGCTTTTTCCAGTCAAATATCTGGAAACCTCATTGCTACTACATGTGTGCTCTGCCCCAGGGCATTATGAAAGATGTGCTTGCAAATGCATAAATATGCCATGTGGAATCATGAAGACACACAAGCTCTAAATTAGTTTTGAACCAAAGTTGTTAGGAGCTCAGGAGTGTCTTTTGTATATTAAAATACATAAAATAGTTTACTGTCCTTTAAATGCTGACTGAGATTTCTTTCCCCTCCTATTTGAAGAACACTGTGAAGATAAAAAGCAACAATGTCCAGGCATTACCCATACCTATTAAATAAGAATAGAGGTAATGGAAGGGAGTAAGTATTGGTAATTATACTGTTCAGTCTGCAAATCTTTATCAATATTTGTGGACAATATGTAACCTGGGAAGGCTACAAATTTGTTTCACAGTATGATTTAATAAGACAATGAGATCTATAATACATTTTTACTTTGTCTCCAAAAAAGCATTATTAGAATGTTCAAAGAGCAATGTCCTCAAATTTACATATCTATTATCCAATAAGCATCACCATTATATTTATATTGATGGAATAGGATAAATGTAAAATGTAACTTGATTCTAGCATACATTAAATATATGTGCAGAGGTAAATTCTACAGATCAATTATCCAGATTACGGTTTATGTCCTTAAACTTAATGCCTACTAATTCTCTTAAAGGAGCCCTACCACAATTTTTCTAAATAACTTGGCCATGTGGCTTAGACATTTTCTTCTGATCATATCACTATGATCCCAAACATCGGAAAACATATACTGATTTCCTTCTCAAGGGAGGAAAAGGACTTCTTACTTTGTAAATGCTTAGTTATAGGTAGCAACTCTAAGCTGGTTGGAAGAATGTTGGTTTCTATATCAAGCAGAGCCCCTTTCTATCCATGCATTTAAAAAGTTAAGGTACTCTAGTTCCATCCTTACTGTCAAAAAAGATAGGAATTCCTTCTTTCTTTCTGCTGTATAGTATTTCATTGTGTAAATGTACCAAAGTTTTTTGATACACTCATCCACCGATGAGCACTTAGGCTGCTTCCAGCACTTGGCTATTATAAATAGTTCTGCTATGAACATAGGGGTGCATAAGTTCTTTTGAATCAGTGACTTGAGATTCTTAGGGTATATTCCCAGGAGTGGAATTGCAGGAAGAGAAGACAGTTACATTTTTAGTTTAGTATTTTGTTGTTGTTGTTGTTTTTTATTTTTGTTTTTGTTTTTAAATTCTATACCGTTCTTCACAGTGGCTGCACCAGTCTTCATTCCCACCAATAGTGAACTAGGGTTCCCTTTTGTTCACATCCTCACCAGCACTTGGTGTTTGTTGATTTATTAATTATGGCCATTCTGACAGGTGTGAGGTGATATATCAGTGTGGTTTTAATTTACAAAAAAAGCCAGTTGGTGAGTAAGAAACAGATACTATAATGATCTCACCTATAACAGGAATCTAATGAACAAAATAAACTGACAAACAAAATAGAACCACAGGCAAAAAAACCATGGGTTAGACTGAAAGCGACCAGAGGAAAGGGAGGAGGGGGATAATGGGTGAAAGAAGGGAAAGGGACTAGACATGGAACATGTGTGAATGACTCATGAACATAAACAACAGTGTGGGAATTGACTGTGGGAACTGAAACAACTATAACAGAATAACAATTAAAAATGACTTAAAAATTGTAAAGTTAAGATGCATTAGGATATACAAATAGAAAGATATGCAGGTCATTTTCTTTCTTTACCTGTATCATGATAAATTTTAAAAAAAATTAAATGCTGAGAGTTAGACACTTTTGGCTTTAATCTGCTAGAAGCATAACTTTATCACAAGCTATTTAATGGCAATTTTATCTGGGTATTTTCATACTAAGAGGGGCTTATGGTGGTTAGCTACTTACTCCCCATAAGCCTTTGAAAACCACCAACTTGTTTTGTAATAGGTGACCAATCTCACCTTCTTGACATCTTAATAAACTAGAGAAAGAAGCTGACCCGCAGGCAACTATCATAGGCCATTGACTGTTATGCCTATTAACTGGGATGCATTATACTAGATTAAGATAAGATACTCAGTCTGGGAGGCACATGAATTATTTCATGGTTTCTGACATTAAGTCATCTTCTGATTGGTTGGCCTTCTGTGACTTTCGGGACTAGAAAGAAATTTGTTGGTCTGATGTACTTGTCTGCCTCTGTACTCTTGCATTTTTCATGGTGAATTAATGAAATGTCATGCATGAAGGCAACCAAGTCTATCTTCAGAGAGACAGGTCAAAGTTTAGTGCACTGAGTATGGGAAGTCAGGTTGCAGAAAACAGTCCTTATCAATCATCAACCTGCAACTTCCCCAACTTCAAATGTGCACAGAAACCACCAGATGCTGCTGCTCTAACACTCCATAAGCCATAATACAAACTCTAGATACTCTCGCTATTCAAAGTAGAGTCTTCAGTTGAGTTGGATTACATTGTGGCTTGTTAGAAATGCAGAATCTTAGGCCTTCCTCCATATTGATGGATCAGACTCTTTGACTTCAGGGATTTCATGCGCAGTAAAATTGAGAACCACTGTTATGAAAGCAATAACTGTCAAAGGGCCAGCAGCATTGCTTTCATCTGGGAACGTATTGGAAATGCAAATTCTGAGATTAAAGTCCAGACCTACTGAATCAAAATCTCTGGGGTAGAAGCCCAGCAATCTGTACTGTAATGAATCATTCAAATGATTCTGATGCAGGATGAAGTTTGAGAACTGCTCCCCTAGAGCAGTGATTCCCAAACTTGACTACACATTGGAATCACCAGGACAGCTTTTAAAATTCCTGATAATGATATCACCTATAACAAATGAAATAAGAATGCCTGGATACAAGTTCCTTCTTTCTTTCTGCCATATAGAATTCCATCGTGTAAATGTACCAAAGTTTTTTGATCCAATCATCCACCGATGGGCACTTAGGCCATTTCCAGCACCTGGCTATTGTAAATAGTGACGCTATGAACATAGGTGTGCATAGGTTCTTATGAATTGGTATTTCAGGATTCTTTGGGTATAGTCCCAGTAGTGGAATTGCTGGATCAAAAGGCAGTTCCATTTTTAGTTTTTTAAGGAAACCCCATACTGTTTTCCGCAGTGGCTGCACCAGCCTACATTCCCACCAACAGTGTATGACGGTTCCCTTTGCCCCGCATCCTCGCCAACACTTGTTGTTTGTTGATTTGCTGATGATTGCCATTCTGACAGGTGTGAGGTGGTATCTTAATGCAGTTTTAATTTGCATCTCTCTGATGTTGAGCATTCTTTCATATGCCTCTGGGCCCTTTGTATATCTTCCTCAGTGAGTTGTCTGTTCAGGTCCTTTGCCCAACATGGATGGAACTGGAGAGTATTATGCTTAATGAAATAAGCCAGTCAGTGAAGGACAGGTATCATATGATCTCACCCATTACAGGACAATAATGAGCAAAACTAACAACAAGCAAAACAGAACCAAGTGTATGAATACAAGGAATAGGCCTTCAGTGGTCAGGGGGAAAGGGGTTAGGGGGAGGGGGGAGGCAGAGGCAAAGAAGGGGAGCAGCTTAGACAAGAACCTAGTATAAAGGAACCATGGACATGGACAACAGGTGGGACTGACTTTGGGGGGAAAGGGTGGGTGGGGAGGGGGACAGAGGGGAGCAAAAAAGGGATGGATGTAATACAACAACAATAAAATTAAAAAAAAAAAAAAAAGAATGCCTGGAGATGAGACACAGACATCACTATTTTTTAAAGATCCCAGCTGATTCCAATAGGAAGCAAAATTAGGAATCAATGTTTATACTATAATAAATTCACCAAGATTAATGGCAACCTTAGCAGAGCTTCTCTAGTTTATATCCATATTGGAATCATCTGCTTAATGGCCAGATCCTATTCCCAGATATACTGATTTAATTATTCTGAAAATCAGAATTATTTTTTCCTTTTATTTTATTTTTTAGATGTTACTTATTATTTTTAGAGAGGGGAAGGGGTAGGAGGAAGAGAGGAAGAGAAATATCAATGTATGATTGCCTTTCTCATGCCTCCATCTGGCGACCTGGCTGGCGACCTGGCCTGCAACCCAGGCATATGCCCTGACTGGGAATTGAACTGGTAACCCTTTGGTTCACAGGTTGGTACTCAATCCACTGAACCACACCAGCCACGGCTTATTTTATTTTTCAGTTTACAAAGAAAGCCTCACTATGGAATACTATTCTTTGGAGTTTGACAGTGTATAGGGTCATATTTCCATCTCCAGGGTTGTTAGTCCAGAAGAGCTTCATCATCCACAAAACTTCTGCTGTCCTTCTGACCCTGAAACCATGGGTATGTTGTAATTCAGTTAGGGTAATTAATTGTTTCTTTTTTCATCTGGGTTCAGTCTACTGATGAGTCAGTCAAAGACACTGTACATCTGTTACTGCAGCTAATATCTAGCATTTCCATTTGTTTAGCATCTCAGCTGAAAGTTTACATCTGACTTTGCATCCTGTCCAACTTTCCCATTAGAGCTTCTAATAGAGCACACATTATTATTTTAGATTCTGTGTAAAATAATTTTTATGTCTATGTCATGCATAACAATGGACATTCTGATTGTTTTTGTCTCTTAGTATTGTGTTATCTTCTTGCCTTTTTTACACAACATAATTTTTTTTTGTTTAAAACGGCCAGCTGTGAAAGATAATATAATCAGAGGTAAATGGGTTTTATGCCTGGAAATGGGCACTTCTAGTGTGAGGTTTGTCCAGGTTCAAAGTTTGCTGTTGCTATGCTTACCTTCAGTGAACCATATGCTTTAAATTTCACTAGTAGTAATTTGGAGGTGGGAATTGGTTTTCCAGAGGTTTTTCAGTACCTCCCCACCATCCACTTTAAGTTTTTCCCATATCCCATACCTCAGAGTAGGTTTGTCTTCATGTTCTTACAACACTCCTAGAAACATTCCAGCCTCATGTGTCACTGGGCCTTGTTGATCTGCCGGTGGAGGCCATGGAGGTTTCTATTTTTGTTCTAGTCAGTAATCCGTCTGAGGAAGGCAGTGTCCCTGTGCCTTAGGGGTATGGACTTCCCAATATTCTTATTTTATGCCCAGCTATTCTTGCTCCAGTGATAACGCGTGTTTTCCGTTCTCCGCCTCTATCTATACTGTGTTTCACCAGTAATTTATAGCAGATTAAGGCCCTTTTTTCATAAGAGACAAGAGAGAGGAGCCCTGGTAGAATTTTGTGCCATCACACCGCAGATATTGTCCCCTCCTCCTGGCTCACACTATCAGGAACACCTCCTCCAGATCCTCACCAACCTTTCAGGACCTGTGAAGGAGAATGTGCAAGGGAGTGTGATGGCCCCCTGCATCTGTGGCCCCAGGGGCTCTGAAGTATCTTCCCGGCTTACACTTATCCTCTACCATTTGTTATTTATTCTAGCTTAATTCTCCTTCCTTATATCTTCTCATTACATCTGCCTCAAGTAAGAAACTGCTCAGATCCTCTCTTTTTCATATTTTGAGCTGGTTGGTGGCCCTAAATACTCAAAGTTCTGGCAGGTTCAGAAAAATCATGAAATTGCAGTATGCTCATCTCATTTTTTGTTGTAATAGTATGTGTGGCACCCTTGCCAGCACTTTACATTCCAAAGCAGAAATCAAAGTATGGACATGGGAATTCTTAAAGGATCCAGGTGATTTTAATGTACATTCAAGATTAAGGATTTAATGTGCATTTGAGGAGTCATCTTGGAAGGCAGCTAGATTTCTCCAGTCAGAACGTTTCACCCTGCCCTTTGTTGATCATGCTATACCACTCAAAATAGTTACAGAAGATATTTTTTAGGCCAAAAGCAGGTTAATCAATGGCACTAAATTAACCTGCTCCCTAGTATTTCCTCTACCTTATAATCTAGACTTTCCATAATGCTTATTACCTTCATTTTATTACAATTACATTTTTAGTGTTGTTGTCAAACTAAGTAAATTTCTAGAAGGAAGAGAAGAGGAAGAGGGGAAAGGGGAGGAAAAGAAAGAAAAAGAAAGCAAGCAATATAAAGAGAGGGAGGGAGGGAGGAAGGGAGGAAGGAAGGAAGGAAGGAAGGAAGGAAGAGAGAGAGGAAGGATGGCACTAAATTAACCTGCTCCCCAGTATTTCCTCTATCTTATAATCTAGACTTTCCATAATGCTTATTACCTTCATTTTATTAAAATTACATTTTTAGTGTTGTCAAACTAAGTAAATTTCTAGAAGGGAGAGAGAGGAAGGAAGGAAGGAAGGAAGGAAGGAAGGAAGGAAGGAAGGAAGGAAGGAAAGAAAGAAAGAAAGAAAGAAAGAAAGAAAGAAAGAAAGAAAGAAAGAAAGAAAGACAGAAAGACAGAAGCAAGCCAAGGGGGAAAGAGAGAACACAAAAAGGAAGCATAATAGCTCCACAAATAAAATGCATTTCTCAAACCAGATCCTGATCAAGCACGAAATGAATGGAAATATAAAACATATATATTAAGTAATCAGCTTGGCAGACATTACAGTAGAAGGAATATATCTATGACTTTTCAAGTCCAAATATTTGGGGTAAAATAAGAAATCTCCAACTACATAGAACTGTATGTTTCTTTTCCATTGTAACAACACTTACAGAAAAGTTAAAAGGTAGCCAGAATTGCATTATTTGAGGGGAAAAAACTAGAGTCAAAATAATAAATGATCACTTAAAGCATCCCTTAAACTGTTCTGTATAGTAACTTTCACAGATAGATCTCCAGTATTTGTGTTCCTTCTTTCTTAAAAGATAGAAATGTTTTAGTTAATTTTCCATAGAGAGTACTTTGGAGAAATTACTAAAATTTCCCTTATTTTTATTCTTTTAGGGTTTATTACTGTATTATAGATACTTTTTTCTTTTTTTTTTTTTTAAGAATGTTTTGCTAGAAAAGTACCAGACTTTTTTTTTTTTTTTTTTTTTAAGATTTTATTTATTATTTCCAGAGAAAGGGGAAGGGAGAGAGGCAGAGAGGTAGAGAGACATCAATGTATGGTTGCCTTTCACCTTCCTCCAGCCACAGACCTGGCTGGAGACTTGGCTTACAACCTGGTTATGAGCCCTGGCTGGGAATTGAACCAGCAACCTTTGGGTTGGCAGGCCGGCACCTTATCCACTGTGCCACCAGCCAGGGTGATACTATTTTCTAATATCCTAATATTCTCCAGTTTCAGAAACTCAGATTCTTCAAGCTTCATATATCTAACAAACTCAGAAGAGATGATTTTCACATCAGAATATAGGAGCACTAAAGGTACTAAAGGATCACCAAAGGAAGAGCATTTGGCCTATTCTGACTTTTATTTCCTTTGCTTCTAGCCCTGCTTCTCTTACCTCTTATTCCAACCCAAACACACACACACACACACACACACACACATGCACACACACATGCATGCATGTATGGTTACACCTGCTTAATTACAGGTAACTGGTTTCTAAACATTCAAAAGTGAAATGTAACTTCTAATTTTACATCCACTGCACTCACCGATTCCTGGATGCTCTTCTATTTCACATTCCAGGCATACACCCAATTATGCAGATCTATGCATATTTATAAGAAAGAGAAAGTGGCAAATTCTGAAACATGTTTTCCTCAGTTCCAGTTTCAACAATCCTCATTTTTACCTGGCCAGCTAGTCATAATAGCAAGCACTATTATAAAATTTATATTCAATAATTTCTGTAAAATTTATTCCAGGCTGGTTTAATACTAGGAGTCATTGATGTAGTAACAGGTTAAAATAGGCCCCCAAATTAAGAAAACACAGTGTAAGTTACATTTGTAAAAACAGCACCTTTAGTAGATTCATGTTTTAGCTGATAGCAACAATTGCCAGACAAGTGGGAGTCAATGAACCAAAAAAGAAGCATTACCAATTAGTGCTTTACAACTGTGAGCAATTTGGAAACAGGTTTCCAAATGTGGATAAGAGCATTAAAAACATTCCAGGAACTACTGATGAAGAAACCCCAGGCTACATAGGCTACTGTTGGGTATTTACCACTATTATCTGGTGATCCTAGGTTACAGAGAATTGGACTGTCATGTGAAGATACCTGCATTTAACTTCTGTTGATTACAATTTTACTAGTATGTAGTAAGGAGGATTTATTTGGTGAAAAGAAATAAAAATATGTTTACCCAAAAGATGTTTATGTGAACACACCTGGTTTCCTTTCCTCATACATGCAGTCAGCTGTGTCTGGCTACCACAGCCTGGGAATCAGAGTGCATCTAAGGGTTTCAGGTTGCCACAGAAGTTTGGTAAAAAGGCAATCCAATCTAGTTCAAGTTGGTAGAGTCAGGTCCTTCCAAGTTTTCTTGGAGATTCATAGTAGAGAGATTGTAGTAATATCAAGCTTTGAAAAAAAAAAGACTCTAAGAATATATAGACTAGCGTTCTTTAGCCCACTTATGCTGGATCCAGGTAACCAGTTGTGTACTTCTCAACTCTGCATTGGGAGCTTAAAATTAGCTATAATAGCAATATTTAGAATATAGAAATTGTGGGGGTTTTTCCCAAAGAGCTAGTTTATCAGCACACTTCAAGAATAGAAATGTACTGTCAAAATGATATGAATGTCAATACAAATTTTTTGGACGTGCAGTGCAATTGTGTTAAAGTTATGGAAGAGACGATACTATGAAAAACTCAATCTGATTTGCAAAGTAGATATTCACTAGAAGGTCAATTTAATCAGATATCCAGAGAACAAAACTTACTCTTATTTGTTCAAAATAATACAATTCCCATGGATGAAAATGCTTTTAAAAAGACATATTTGCTAATTAACAAGTTGATCATTTTGATGGTATGAATGTATCACCCTACCCAAAAAATTCATATATTGAAATCCTAATCTCCAAAAGTGTTGGATGATGATACCAAGAGATGGAGGTTTTGGGAGGGCCTTAGGTCATAAGTGTGTAGCCTTTATTAATGGCATTAGTTTCCTTTAAAAGAAAGATTCCACAGAGATCTCCCACCCCTTCTACCTTGTGAAAACAGAGCAAAAAGACACAGGCTGTGGCCCAGGAAAAAGACTCTCACCAGACGAAGCTGGCACCCTAATCCTGGTCTTTCAAACCCCAGAACTATGAGAAATAAATTTCTGTTGTTTATAAACTACCCAATCTGTGATATATTGTTATAGCAGCCCAAATGGACTGAGACCGGAACAATTTTGAATGAGAAACATGAAGATACCTAAAATGGTAGAGGAACTCGGTCCATTTCAGTTGCTCTCTTTTTCCTACACATGAAGCACATTTTCTCCTTTCAAAATAAATACACTGTTTTTTTGGCTGGAAGTGCTAAACTATAAACCAGAAGGCCAAAAAATTTGTGGTTCAGATGAGCAAGTCTGGAAAAGCAGCCTAAGTGAGCACTGTGTATTTTCCTTATATGTGATGATAGAAACTTCAAGTTTATCCTCATATATTCACTTTCAAGGCCAACACAATCTAGCAACCTGTCTTTTTCTTGGTTCCTATCCTAACTTGACCTCAAGGTGACTAGAGAAATCTTGGTAGCCTATAATAGAAGTTATATGTAATGTTCAGAACTGAGAAGCATTTGAAAAAGTTATTTTGTGCTCAATCTTTCCAATAATGTACCAGATGTAATACGGGAAAATAAGTCCCAGACATCACAAAAACCTACTAGAAAAAGTCAGTCTTAATTTTAGAGACATTCACAGTGCTTCAACTAGGCAGCAATTGAAATCAAAGGATACTGGATATGAAATATTACAGTTTCTTTTCAAGAAATCCAGAAAAGTTTCAAAATTTGGAATACTGCAATTAATCCAGGTTAACATGGATAATTTCAGTTCATTAAGGCTGTATAAAAAAATCAAAACCGTTACAAAAATGGATGCTTTTGGAAGTTCACATTTTGGCCTTAATATAATTAGCAGTGTGACATTAAATATTGTGACACAATAATTTCAAAGAAAATCATTTAGAAATTATTTTAATGACTCCAAATCTTTGCCATACCTGAAATAATGATATATAAAAAGAATACCTTTTAATTGCATATTTTGCATACCAGAAACATGTTTAGATAAATCATGTGTGACTAGTTCAATTCTGTCCAAATGAACACATCTTAGACAAAGTAAATGAAGTAAATTATTAACCTAAAAAATTCATGCAAAGTTTTTGGATATTATAATTTAAAAAACATTTAAAATAAATTTACAAACTTGAGCATGCTGATGTACAATGCAGGAGTAGGGTAAATAAATGAGGATTCTATTTTACACCCACGCTTCCTGTTCCTAGACATTTCTGCTTATTGATGTCAACATTTGGAAAGGAGAACACGTAAAGTTTCTTTTTAAAAATTCAGTGACTTCCATGTATAGGCCAGCCACCTTACTAAACCACTCTGGATACTGCACATAATTGGCATGTACACACACCTCAGTTGGGGAATGACACAAACTACTAGGAACTTAGTCCAGGCACAGATGAAGAAGACATGGCAAAATACATTGTGATATGCAAAATATGTTGTGGTTAGAAGTTGGGGAGTGGAAGATCTATATTTTTATTTAAATAGCCTTTAAGATACTATTTGCTAGGGCCAATACCTGGATGGCTTTAATAATACAAGGCCCCAGTTTTCTCCTTTAGCTTTGGTATATTTAATCTATGCTAGGAAGAGTAAAAATTTTAACTATCAAAGAATTTATTTTAGGGAAATGCAATGGGTAAAAATGGTTGCATAAGACCTTTGAAAATCCTCTCCTCCAAAAAAGCAATGCTGAACTGTTAAAATTATGTCAGAAATCTGAAAAGTAACCAAAGGCTTGCAACAATCTGGGGAGTATTTATTCAAGAAATATGGCCAAATATCAGTTAAAAAAAATAAAGCTAGTTTTGTGGCTAACTTGCCTCATTCCAATCCCACTCTCTAGCACTATGGTAGCCTGGAAAAGCAACAGCTCACAGTCACAGTAAAAACTAACAGTCAGAAGGAAGCAAAACAGGGCTGGAATTTTTTCAAAACTTCATTCTCAGAGAACTATGAATCCTTGGAAGTCTCCGCATGCAAAGTTGTTTTTATTTGACCTGCGTCTGAGTTTACCCTATGCAAAAAAGTATTTTCCCCAAGGAAGTTTACAAGAACATTTAGAGGCAGTCATATTACTCAGTGGCTATTTAAGGTGATGAATAAAAGTTGGAGCAAGTACCTACAACCAAAGCTATACTTTACCCAGCAAGCCTATTATTTAAAATCGAAGGTGAAATAAGGAGCTTCCCTGACAAGAAACAGCTAAAGGAGTTTGTTATCACCAAATCAGTACTGCAACAAATGTTAAAGAACTTGCTTTATGAAGAAGAAAAAGAGAAATAAAAAACACACACACACACCCCGAAGAAAACAGTCTAACAACAAAATGGCACAACATACGTATCTATCAATAATCACCTTAAATGTAATGGCTTAAATGCTCCAACCGAAAGACATAGGGTAGCTAAATGGATATAAAAACAAGACTCATAAAAATGCTGTCTCCAAGGGACTCTACTCAGATCAAAATATGCACATAGACTAAAAATAAAGGGATGGAAAAAGATATTTCATGCAAATGGAAAGGGATAAAAAGCTGGGGTAGCAGAACTTATATTGACAAAATAGACTTTAAAACCAAGGCTATGATAACAGACAGAGAAGGACACTACATAATGATAAAAGAAACAATGAAACAAGAGGATTAAACCTAGGTAACATTTATGCACCCAACAAAGGAGCACCTAAATATGTAAACCAAATCTTGATGGATATAATGGGAGAGATAGACAGAAATAGTCATAATAAACAATTTCAAAATACCACTGACTGACTTCAGTGGATAATCTTTCAGGCAGAAAATCAACAAGGAGACAGTGGCCTTAAAGGATACACTAGACCAAATGGATTTAGTTGATATAGTCAGAGCATTTCACCCCAAAGTAGTAGAATTTACATACTTTTCAATTGCATATGGAATATTTTATAGCACAGACCACATGTTAGGACACAAAACAAGCCTTAAGAAATTTAAGATTGAGGCCCTGGCTGGTGGCACAGTGTCTAAGGCGCCAGCCTGAGAACCAAAGGTTGCTGGTTTAATTCCCAGATTTGAATTCCCAGATGTCCCTCTCCCTCTCTGCCTCTCTCTCTCTACCCCTCTCTCTAAAAATAATAAAATATTTTTAAAAAGAAATTTAAAATCGAAATTGTATTAAACATCTTTTCTGACCACAATTCTATGAAACTAGAAATAAATCATAAGAAGGACACTGAAAGACCACAAAGACATGGAAACTAAATAGCATGTTGTTAAACAATGAATGGATCAACAAGATCAAGGAAGAAATCAAGAGATACCTTGAAACAAATGAAAATGAGGACACAGCAATGGAAAATCTGTGGGACACTGGGAAAATAATCCTAAAGGGAAATTCATAGCATTACAGGCTTATCTGAAAGAAGAAGGAAGGAAAGAAAGAAAGAAAGAGAAGGGAAGGAGGGAGGGAGGGAGGGAGGGAGGGAGGGAGGGAGGGAAAGAGGGAGGGAGGACGGAAGAAAGGAAGAAAGAAAAAAAGAAAGAGAAAGAAAGAAAAGAGAGGGAGAGAAGGAAAGAAAAGAGAGGGAGAGGAGAGATGGAAGGAGGGCGGGAGGGAGGGAAGGAGGAAGGAAGGAAGGAAGGCAAAATAAACAATCTAACTTTACACTTAAAGGAACTTGAAAAAGAAAAACAGAGACTAAAATGAGCAGAAGGCAGAAAATAATAAAAGGTCAAAGCAGAAATAAATGAGAGTCTAAGAAAATGACACAAAAGAACAATGAATCCAAGAGCTGGGTCTTTGAAAAGATAAACAAGGTTGACAAACCTTTAAAGAAGCTAATTAAGGAAAAACAGAAAGGACACAAATACACAAAATTAGAAATGAAAGAGGAGAAATAACAATTGACACCAAAGAAATACAAAAGATTGTACGAAAATATTATGAACAACTATATGCTAACATACAGGGCAACTGAACCAAAATGGATAAATTTCTAGAGGCATACAATCTTCCAAAACTGAATCAGGAAGAATTAGAGAATATGAGTAGACAGAATGCACCTAGTGAAATTGAAGCAGTAATCAAAAAACTCCCAACAAACAAAAGCCCTGGAGTGGATGGCTTCACAGATGAATGTTACCAAACATTCCAAGGGGAACTAACACCTTGCTTCACAAACTATTTCATAAAATTCAAGAGGAGGGAAGGCTCCCAAACTCATTTTAGAAGATCAGCATTATCCCAATTCCAAAATCAGATAAAGGCACTATAAAGAAAAATAATTATGTACCAATATCACAATATACTAAAATCCTCAACAAAATATTAGCAAACCAAACACAGAAATGAATCAAAAGGATCATATACCATGATCAAGTGGGATTTAATTCAGGAATGCAAGTTGATACAACATTCACAAATCAATAAATGTGATGCACCACATTAACAAAATGAAAGATATAAACCACCTGATCATATCAATAGATACAGACAAAGCATTTGATAAAATCCAGCTGCCATTTAAGATGAAAACTCTCAGCAAAGTGGGAGTAAGGGATCATACATAAACATAATAAAGACCAGATATGATAAACCCATTACTAGCATCATAGTCAATAGGCAAAAACCATAGGCATTCCCCTTAAGATCAGGAACAAGACAAGGGTGTCCATTTTTACCTCTAATTTAACATAAGTGGAAGTCCTAGCCATAGAAATAAGATGAGAAGAAATAAAGGCATCCAAAATGGAAAGGAAGTCGTAAAACTGTTTGTATTGGCAGGTGGCATGATTGTCTATTTAGAGAACCCCAAAGATTCCACCAAGAAACTATTAGAACTAAAAAATGAGTTCAGCAAATTAGCTTGATACAAAATTAATAATCAGTTGCATTTTTATATGACAATAATGAAATAACTAAAAGGGAAATCAAGAAAACAGTCTCATTCAAAATTGTTTCAAAAAGAATAGTATCTATGAATAAACCTAACCAAGGCTGTAAAAGACCTATACTCAGGAAGTTATAAGTTACTGAAGAAAGAAATTAAAGGAGATAGAAATAAGCAGAAACACATGCTGTGTTCATGGATAGGAAGAATTAATATCATTAAAATGTCCATACTACCTAAAGCAACCTATAGATTCAACAGAATTCTTATTGAGATTCTAATGACGTATTTCACAGAACTAGAAAAAAATATTTCAAAGATTTATATGGAACCACAAAAGGCTTTGGAATAACAACAGTGATCCTGAGAAAGAACAAATTTGGAGGAATCATGATACCTGATAGCAAATTTTACTACAAAGCCAAAGTAATCAAAACAGCACATTGCTGGCATAAAAACAGATGTATAGTTCAATTAAACAGGCTAGAGACTCCAGAAATAATCCCACAACTTTATAGTCAATTAATGGTTGACAGAGGAAGCAAACACATACAATGGGCTAAAGACAGTTTATTCAATAAATGATGTTGGAAAAAAGGAACAAATGCATGCCTAAAAATGAAATTAGACCATCTTCTTTTAGAACACACAAGAATAAATTCAAAATGGATCAAAGACTTAAATGTTAGACTCAAAACCATAAAAATCATAGAAGAAAATATAGGCAGCAAAATCTTAGATATTGCTCATAGCAATTTTTTTGAAAATATTTTATTTATTATTTCCAGAGGAGAAGGGAGAGAGGCAGAGAGGGAGAGAGACATCAATGTATGGTTGCCTTTCACCTGCCTCCAGCCACAGACCTGGCTGGAGACCTGCCTTGCAACCTGGTTATGTGCCTTGGCTGGGAATAGAACCAGCGGCCTTTGGGTTCGCATATTAGCACCTTACCCATTGTGCCACCAGCCAGCGCCAACTCATAGCAATTTTTTTATTGTATATATATCCTCAGGCAAGGGAAACAAAAAGAAAACTAAGCATTACATTAAACTAAAATGTTTTTTCTCAGCAAAGAAAATCATCAACAAAATAAAAAGACAACTCATGGAATGGGAGAACATATTCATCAATACATATCATAAGGGGTTAACATCCAAAATTTATAAAGCTCTTACAAAGCTGAACATCAAAAGAACCAAACAACCCAATTGAAAAAATGGGCAAAGGACATGAATAGACATTTCTCCAATGAGGACATAAAGATGGCCCAATAGACATATGAAAAGATGCTCAATGTCACTAATTACCAGAGAATTGCAAATTAAAATCACGAGATATCACCTCAGGCCTGTCAGAATGGCTATTATCAATAAATCAGCAAACAAGTGCTGGTGAGGACTTAGAGAAAGGTGAACTTTTCTTCTCTGTGGGTGGGAATGCAGATTGGTGCAGACAATGTGGGAAGAAGTATGGAGATTGCTCAAAAAATTAAAATGGATCTGTCTCTTAACCCAGAGACCACACTTTTGGGAATATATCTAAAGGAACCCAAAACACTAATTCAAAAGAATAAAAGCATCCCTGTGTTCATTGCAGCACTATTTACAATCACCAAGATGTGGACATAGCCCAAGTTTACCAGTAGTTGAGTAGATAAAACAACTATGGGACATTTACACAATGGAATTCTACTCAGCCATAAAAAAGAAGAAAATTTTACCCTTTGAGACAATATGGATGGACCTAGAAAACATTATGCTAACTGAAATCCAGGCAGAGAAAGACAGATACCATATCATTTCACTCACATATGGACTCTAAGGAACAAACTGAACTAACAAGAAAAATGGGGACAGACTCATAGATGGAGAGTAGAGTGTCAACTAGTTAGTGGTGGGGAGGAGTTAGTGGGTAGAGGGTGGAGTAAAAAAGGAAAAGGATTCCTGGACATGGACAACAATGTGGTGATCGCTGGTGGCATGGGAGGTATGGGGGACTGGTAATGGGAAATGGTAATGGGGTAATGGGGAATGGGATGGTAATGGGAAAAAAGATACAATGAAGGTCAAATATTTAAAAATCTTGTTTTATCCCTGAATATATTCTTCTACATTTTATTCTAGAAACCCTGTTGTTTTACCTTTCATATTTAGGTCTAGAATTAATCTCAAAATCATGTTTGCATGTACAGGAACCAGGATTTATTTTTTCATATGTATATAAGACTGGTTCAACATCATATATAAAAACTTGTTTCTTTCATTGTTATACTGCCATTAGAATTTTGCTTTAATCAGGTTTCTGTAAATTTGTAAAACTTGTCTTTGTATTTATTTTGTTCCATCAGTTAATTTCTTTACCCATGTACATATAGATCATTGTCTTAATCTTTGTAACTTAAAATAATTTCATGCTGGCATTTTAAAAATATTTCTTTGAATATTTCAGCTCTTTTGATTTTTTTAAACAAGTTTTAGAGCCTATTAGCCAATTTCAACATTAAAAAGAAAATACTGGAGTTTTCATTAAGATTGTATGGCATGTGGGCAGAAACAACATTTTTACAAAAATAAGCCTTCCGTTTAATAAATATGGTGCTTAATTTAAAAAGTTTTTATATTATAATTGTTATTAGTTTATAAACAATGTGTTTGAAATCATTACCAATGCCCTTACTAAACTCCATTATTTCCTCTAATAGTTTGTAGATTTTTGCACAAATGTATATATCTTTAAGTAATGACAGCTTTCTCCTAATTTTCAGGATATTACTTTTCTCTTTTTAATTTAATCTCTTCTAAATTTATTGGAGTCACATTCATTAATAAAATTATAGAGGATTCATGTGTACAATTCTATAATACATCATCTGTATATTGCATTGTGTGTTTACCACATGAAGTCAAGTCTCCTTCCATCACCATTTATCTTCCTTTACCCTTTTCTACCTCTTCACTTTTCCTCTGGTTATCACCATAATGTTGTCTGAGTCTATAGGTCTTTTTTTCTTAATCCCTTCACCCTTTTTCAACCAAACCCCCAACTACTATCCTTCCCTCTGACAGTTTTCAGTGTGTTTTCTGTCTCTACAACACTTTATTTTTTTCATTTATTTTCTTCTTTATTGCACTAGTTAGGTACTTCAACACAATATTGAATAGAAAAGTTAATAGTTGACATCCTTATCTTATTTCCAATTGCAAGATGAAACTGCAGGGTTTTTTTTTTCTTTTATGTTGGATTTTAGCTGCAACTTCTCATTGTTTATATGACCTTTATTAAATTAAGAAAAATCCTCACTATTTTTGGTTTCTTGAGTGTTTTATATTAAATATAGTATATTAAAATTTATCAAATTATTTCCCTACATTTATGGAGTTAAACAGGATTTTTCTCCTTTATTTGATAAGGATGGTGAAATGTATTGATTGATGTGTTAATGTTTAACCAATCTTGTATTCCTGGAATAAATCTCATTAATATTATCTTGTTTAAATTTTACATCTGTGTTGATGAAAGAATTTGGCTTCAGTTTTCATTTCTTACTAAATCAGTATATGATATTGGAATCAAGGTTGTCCCAGTCTCATAACACAAATAAAAATTGCTTCTTTCTTTCTTTTCTTTTCTGAAATAGTTTATGTAAGTTTAATATTATGCACATTATTTCATCCTTAAGTATTTGTAAAAATTCACCAGCAAATCACCTAGGCTTAAAGATTTTGTGTATATCTTGGAATGTTTTATTTGTGCATTCAATTTCTTTAATAAACATAAAGCTATTTAAATTTTCTATCAATCCTATACAAATGGTATTTTTCAAAAATTTATCTTTCATTTAAATTTTCAAATATCTTAGCATAAATGTATGCATAATATATTCTTTTACTATTGAGATATAATGTATATATCATAACTTACTATTTTTAAATTGCACAAATTATTTTAAATTTTAATTGCATAATTTAAAAAATTGAATCAGGACACCTAATAAACTATACTACAAGGTTATTGTAATCAAAATAACATGGTACTGGCACAAAAATGGACATGTAGCTTAATGGAACAGAATAGAGATCCCAGAAATAAATCCATGCTGTTATATTCCTTTAATAATTGACAGAGGAGATAAAAACAATGAGCTAAAGATAGGTTATTCAATAAATTGTGTTGGGAAAATTGGACAGATACAAGCAAAAAATGAACCTAGGCCTCTTCATGTACCACACAGAAAAATAAATTCAAAATGAATTAAAGACAAATGTTAGACTAGAAGACACATAATTCCTAGAAGAAATCATAAGTAGTAAAATCTTGGACGTTGTGTATAGCAATGTTTTTTCTGATACATCACCTCAGGCAAGGGAAGCAAAAGTAAAAATAAACAAATAGGACTACAACAAATTAAGATTTTGCATAGCAAAGAAAATCAACAAAATGAGAAAACAACCCATTGAATGGAAGAACATATTCATCATAAAGAATCTGTACAACACAACACCAAAAAAAAAAATGTCTAATTTAAAAATTGGAAACAAAATTGTGAAAGCCTTGAATAGACTAGACACTTCTTCAAAGAGGACATACAGATAGCCAATAGACATATGAAAAGAAGCTCAATGTCACTAATCATCAGAAAAATGCAAATTAAAACTACAATGAGATATCACTTCACACTTGTCAGAATGGCTACTATCAATAAATCAACAAATAAGTGCTGGCAAGGATGTGGAGAAAGTGGAACACTTTTGCACTGTTGGTGGGAATGCAGATTGGTGCAGCCACTGTGGGAAGCAGTATGGAGATACCTCAACTAATTAAAAATAGATCTGCCTTTTGATTCAGTGATCCTACCTCTGGGAATATATCTGAAGAAACACAAAACACTAATTCAAAAGAACATAAGCACCCCTATGCTTATTGTAGCACTATTTATAATAGCCAAGAATTGGAAGCAGCCTAAATTTTCATCAGTAAATGAGTAAATAAAACGACTATAGTACATATACATACACAATGGAATACTATTCAGCCATTAAAAAATAAGAAAATTTTACCCTTTGCAATAGCATAACTCAACCTAGAGAACAGTATGCTAGGTGAAATAAGCCAGTCAGAGAAAGCAAATACCATATGATTTTACTCCTATGTAGAATCTAATGAAGAAACTGAACTAATAAGCAAAATAGACTCAGTTTCATAAAGAGCAGGCTGACAGCTTGGGGGTGGGGGTGGGGATTAGGGAGTGGATGGATGAAGCAAAAAGAAAAAAAGACTCATGGACATGAACAACGGTGTGGTGATTGCAGAGGGTGGGTATAAGGAGGATAAAGTAATAAAAAATACAATTAAAAATAAATTTTAAAAAGAATTTCTTTCATTTAAGTTTTCAAATATCTTAGCATAAAGGTATTTATAATGTTTTTTGTTATTGAAATATAATTCATATACCATAAATTTGCTATTTTTAAATTGTATAATTCAGTGGTTTTTAGTATCTTTACAAGTTTATGTAACCATCACTGCTGTTAATTCAGAACACTTCACATAACCCAAAGTAGTCACTTTCCATTTTCCCACCTCCTAGCCCATGGCAACCACTAATCTACTTTCTATCTCTACCTGTTCTGAACATTTCATTTAAATGGTGTCGTAATACTTTGTGACATTTTGTGTCTGGCTTCTTTCACTTCGTGTAATGTTTATAAGGTTAATCTGTACATATTATAGTATGCATCAGTATTTTATGCTTTCTTATGGCTCATTAATATTACAATGTATTATACATTTTTACACTAATATTACATTTTTAGACATTAATTAGTTGATGGACATTTAAGTTACTTCCAGTTATTGGTTGTTCTTTATGCTATTGCTATGGACATTTATGTAGAAGTTTGTGTGTGAATATATGTTCTCAGTTTTCTTGGGTATACATCTAAGAATAGAATTTCTAGGTCACATTATGACACTATGAATAACAGATTGGAGACTTGCCAAATTGCTTTCCAGAGCAGCTGCACCAACAATGTTTTAGCATTTCAATTTCTTTACATTCTTATCAGAAATTATTTCCCTTTTTTTAAATAGCCATTCTAGTGGTTGTAAAGTGGTATCTCAGGGTGTTTTTAATTTGCATTTTTCTAATGACTGGAGATGGTGAGCATCATAATGTGTTTTAAATGCATTTTCAGTGCCTGTAATGATGTAGTAATGTGACTTTTTTCATTTTTCAGATGAGTAATTTATGCCTTTCTTTTCTCTATTTGTCCATTTTCATTCATGCTAGGGTATTACTAGTTTTTTCAATCTTTTCAAAAAATATATTTTTAGATTTATCTCTCTTTTATATATATATATTTTTTCTCTTTCATTATTTTCTGCATTCTCTAATTTCTTTAGGTTCAATTTATTATTTTTATAGCTTCTTGAAATGAAAGTATAAATCATTTATCTTCAACCTTATATTCTAACATGCATTAAAGCTCTAATTTCTCTTCAAATCACTACTTTAACTACATCCTTCTTAAAATAACATATTGTATGGTCATTATTATTTAATGAAAAATATTTTCTAATTACTATTCTGATTTATTTTTTGACGAGTTATTTGGAAGATTGCCTTTTTTTTTCTATTGTAGATTTCTAGTTTATGTTCACTTATATCAGAGAATATATGCTATTTAACTCCTTAGAAATTTGTAAAGACAAAGTAATTAAAAATACAAGAAGTTTCAAAAATATATAGAAATTAATAATTATGCCCTTCTATTTAGAGTGGGAACTAAGGAGGGATCTTCCAAATTTTGTTCTTTACCTCTTTCATATTTATATAAATAAAAATAATGCTTAGGAATATAATCATAACAAAAACTGTGCACATACTCTATATTGTCCATTCTATAGCAGGCTCTATAAACTATAGTGTTCTTAACTCTAGGGCAAATTGGAATTATTAAAAAGATGAATGCAGATTATTCTTTCACATCTGACTTGGAAAATGAGTGAAAATTCTTCATATGTGATCTATCACTACTGCAATTTCCATCTCAGAGATTCCTAGAGTCAGACATTGATAGGGTCTTGGGACATAGATTCTTCATTTGCACTTTGAAATTCCATTGTATTTGTAGCTATACTTCCTGATACACAATGGCTCACAAAATGCATCCTCAGGCCATTTGAAGTCCTGTCTTGCCAATTTTAGAGACAAATATTCAACTTTTAGAATAATAATAAAGTAATTACTTTTAACATTTTTGTTTTGTTTTGTTTTTCCATCTATACAAGATATGGTTACAAGCCACACCAATATCATTTGATACTCTACCTGAAAATATAGCAAAATTGCTTTGGAAATCTGTTTGGTCATTGATTAAAATGATGAATTTATATCTACCCTTTGACCCTATAAATCCAATAAACAAGAATAGAAAATATAAGACCTCAAATACTTTTGTACAAAAATATTCAATCATATTTATTCATAATAGCAAAAATCAGCTTAGATGTTCATCAGCAGGAAAATGAAGAAACAATTATAGATTCATACAATGAATACTACTCACAATACAAAGAAAGACCACTGATACATATAACATATATGACTCTCAAAGTACTGTGCTGAGTGGGAGAAGCTAGAAACAAACATTCTGAAAATCCCATGTAAAGTTAGTCCTAGAATAGGCACAATTAAATTAACCGATGATGATGGATACTGGATCAGTATATGCCTCTAGCTTCAAGGATGGTAGAAACTGACCAGGAAAGAGCACAAAGGAAAATTTTTATTAAGAAATGTTCTTTTGCCCTGGCTGGTAGCACAGTGGATAAGGCACCGGCCTGCGAACCCAAATGTCACAGGTTCAATTCTCCAGCCAGGGCACATAACCAAGTTGCAAACCAGGTCTCCAGTCAGGTCTGTGGCTGGAGTCAGGTGAAAGGCAACCATACATTGATGTCTCTCACCCTCTCTGCCTCTCTCCCTTCCCCTCTTTCTAGAAATAATGAAATAAAATTAAAAAAAAAATGTTCTGTATATATATTCATCAAAATAATTGAAACATTTATTTAATATTTGAGCATTTTACTCTATGTTAATAGTCACTTGACTTTTTAAAAATTAAAAAGTGTTCAGAAGACATTTCATTCATATAAAATCTAGTAATAATTTACAAATCTAATTCAATTCATCAGCCATTTCAGGACATTCAGTTTGAGTAAGAGTTTTAAGGCAAAGTTTTACTAAACTATGGGACACAATTGCACTTTAACAGACTGAAAATTAGTAAAAATTCCACATCATTCTAATGACATTCCAAGACAGTAAAATTTTTATTGACCATATTTTGAAGTCTGTAAAATTCAACATATTTTAGAACACTTTGGATGTTTGTTTAAATTTTTTAATATGTAGACTATCTATTTTTTTAAAGCATTAATTCACCTAGATGCTGACATCTGGTGGAATATTTCCATCCTTTATTTTATCAGTTTTACTGCTATTTAACTATTTACCAGCATGATTTAGATAAAGTTTGAGTTTTAAAGAAAGATTGACATACCATTTAACTAGCTGTTGAGCTAGATACCAAAAACAGTGCCTGGCATATGATATACGTTCTTATAACTGCCCAATAATAAAATCAAGTCAGAACTACTGCAAAACAAACTCATACGGAATATACTAATAAGAAGACAATTTTTACTAAATCATTAGCCTTTATACTTTCTTCACAGCTCAGAAACTAAGACTGCACCACATGAAATTAAATGCTTTTTTACTATAAAAAGTTTATGGATGTGTGCCCTTTAGAAGATTTCTAGAGGAAAGTTGTTATCAAACAAGTAATTATTAATTATCAAATACCAGACCATGTGTCTAGTACTGTGAGACAGTGCTAATCATGGTGAATAAGCAGGTGTATTACCATCAACATTCAGCCAGAGCGCAGGCTAGCTGGCCACTTTGGAGGGCAGGCTCTACAAGCAAGCAAAGGGCTGCACTGAGAATCCAGGTGTGCTAGGATCCAGGGGTGCACTGCAAACTCCAACTGGCTTCTGCAGATGTGCGGGCACATATCCAGCTTCAGGAGGTGGGCTGAGGGCTATGGCATCTCCAGGTTTTGTGACAGCAGGTTCTATAGCCCCACGCTATCCTCACTGTCCTTAATACCACAGTCAGGTAGGGAACACCAGAGAGTCTCCCCCAGTAGCCAAAGTGGTGCAAGGAAAGTTTCTTACACTGAGCACCCCAAAAGCTAAAAAGATGAATGGATGGGGCCTGAGTGTACCAAAAACCAAAACAATGAATGGATAGGACCTAAGTGCACCAAAAACTAGAAAGGAGAATGGATAGGTCCCAAGTATGACAAAAGCTAGCAAGATGATCGGTTAGAAAAAAATCCTTCCCTCCCTATCCCTAGTAGAACCACTGATTTTAGCAGGAAGAAGAGACCAGAGTCCACCATTCTCCCAGGTGGTAGAACCTGAATAAACCACTTTACTTTTGCACCAGCACCTGTCCCATGAGTTTGGCTTTCACCAAGACAGGTAGACAAACATGCATTTCAGTTATAGGTCTTTGTAAAAGAATAAACAGAATAAACATTTTTGGCCATTATACACACACACACACACACACACACACACACAATGTATATATGTATGTATGTATATACATGTGTATATGTGTATATATATATGCAATTATATTCTTTATTTGTGGCACACATCATTGCAGAACTTTGATTAGTATGTTTGTACTTTTTAAAATGTATCAAGCTTTATCAAATAAGTGAATACAAAGAATAGAGAGATTATACACATTTTACAAAATGCAAGATAAAGAGGGTATCATGGAAACAGAAAACTGTTTTATATTACATTGTTTATTGAGCAATGGTAGGCATATTTCTAGGCCTTAGAACCAAAAGTCAGCACTTCATACTCTCTTGGATATTAGCTTTTCATTTAATCCTCACATTTTAACAGCAATTTGGGTGGAAGCTGTATAGTTAAACTTCCTATGATCAGCTAAAATTTTGGCATAATTCTGAAAAGCCCTGTGGTCTCTAAGTACACAAAAATGTTATACAGGAAATATAGCAAAAATACATAGATATGGATATAAGATGAGATATTGAAAGCAAACAAATAAAGACATGAGAAATTAGAACAAACAGACAGCAACCAGAGGGGTGGAGGAAGGGGGATAACAGGGGAAAGAAGGGGAAGTGTCTGGTTAAGGAACATGTATGAATGACCCATGGACATGAACCACAGGGTGGGGATTGACTGGGAGCAAGGTGTGGGCTGGGCAGGGGAGACCAATGGGGGAAAAGTTAGGACAACTGTAATTGAACAATAAAATGTTTTAATCGGAAACAAAGAAATTAGACACTTGTAATGACTCTTCTGATGAAAGCTATGAAATCTGATTTTCACAAATATCCCTGAAATTAAGGGTATGACTAAAGATTTTAGAGAAATTCACCCTTGAAAGCAACTTTAAAAGGTAAAACCCAAGACCAAGACTTCTGGTAAAGACAGTGACATAGGTAAACACTGTACTTACCTCCACACCTCGCACAACCACATCAAAATTACAACTAACCTACAGAACAGCCAACATCCAGAAATCAAGTTGAATGGAATTATGGAATTAAAGAAGTAACAGCACTGAGACTGGTAGGAGGAGCCAAGATGCAGAACAGGCAGGCATTACAATCATATGTAATGAGTAAAAATCAGGAGGGCCCTGGCTGGTGTTGCTCAGTGGATTGAGCGCCAGCTTGTGAATCCAAGGGTTTGATTACCAGTCAGGGCACATGCCTGGGTTGCAGGCCAGGTTCCCAGTTGGGGGCACATGAGAGACAACCAGACATCGACGTTTCTCTCCCTCTCTTTCTCTCTCCCTCCCCTCTCTCTAGAAATAAATAAATAAAATATTTTTTTTTTAATCAGGAAGGATATCCTGGGAGTAAGTGTTCCCAGCCTCACACCAGGTCCTCCACTCAGGGTTCCAGTGACAAGAAGAAAAGTCTCCATGATCCTAGCAGTTAAAATCATCAGGGATTTAGGCTAAAAAAGATGGGAACTGTTGGACTCCCAGGTATTTCCTCTTAAAGGGCCCAGGCACAGGCTTATTTTGACTCACTCCCTCTGAACTCCAGCATGAGGACAGCAGCTTGAAAGTCACCAGCGTGGGGAGGAACTGAATTGTCTGGCATCAGGGCCAGAGCTGGTGAAACAGCTTTCTCCCATACAGAAGCGCTGGCAGAGCCCATTGTTTCTTTGATGAGACTCACCACCACTCTCAACTGATGGAGCTGCCAGGTGGGTGTCATATCTGAGATTCCATCAACCTGACTCACATGTTTACCCCACACTGGTGATTCCTTCCGGCATTGCTCCAGACAACTTTTGGGCACATTCAAGCTATTTCCAGTGGCTTTTTTTTTTTTTGACGAATGACTTGTCTTGGTTCGCGGTTTAGATTTTCCTGAATTCTATCAAACAAGCAGCATTTGGACTCAGTGAGCCCTGTACTACTCAGCCCCAGGCCTGGTACTAGCAGCAACCAGCCTTGCTTCACAGCTTGGCCTCACCAAAACCTTCCAGCACAAGTCAAAGCCATCTGTAGATCACTTTGTAGCTCATGCCAGAAGGCCTGGGCAGAATTCAGGTGGTGGATGACCTTGGAGATGTCAAGTACAGCATAGGGAATGTAGTCATTAATAGTCTAGTAACTATGGTGTCAGAGGGGTGCAGGATTTCTCAGGATGATCGTGTATTAAGTTACATAATATCTAAGCAATGGGGTGTACACCTATAATGTACATCAACTATTGTTGAAAATATAAAATAATTTAAAGATAAAAAACCAAGACCAAGACACTATTAGTATAGAAAAAAAGCAAAAGAAACAAAACTATTTATAAACATATTTATGGTTTATAACTATTCAACAATTTACGCATATTTATGGATGCCTACAATGTGACAGATACTGCATTTTTATGCACAAAATGCTTTTCAAAATAGCAACCTCTAGTTACAGGTGTTTATTGGGCACTTGAAATGAGGCTAGTTCAAACTGAGAATGTACTCTAAGTAAAAAATATACACTGAATTTTAGAGACTTAAAGTAAAAAAATAAATAGCTCAATAATGATGCTATCCTAGTTACATGTTCAAGTGATAATATTTTGGATATATTGGGTTCTTATTATTAAGATTAATTTAACCTACTTCATGCTTTTTTTAATTTGGATACCAAATATTTTATATTACATATGGAAACCTCATTATATTTATTTTGGAAAAACATGTCAATTCATGTTTGCCAAACAAGTCTATCTTTCTATCCTTTGTGATCCTTGGTATATGGCACTCCCTCACTGCCTTTGACATTAAGTGTGGCCAAGAAGCTTCCTTTGACCAAAGAATTATAAGGAGATGAAGCAAGTGTCACTTCCCAGAAAAGACTTTTAGAGTCAGTGTGTATTCCACTTGTCTGCTGTTGTTACTACAGAAACAGATGTTGTAAAGAGGACTCCACCTGCCTGACTGCCTAGTAACTAAAATTAGAGCCTTTCTACCCACCATGGTAGGCATGTAGTTTGAGTCAGCTTTAATATTTTAAGCCACTAAAGTTTGGAGTTACAGCATAACCTGGAGTCTAGTGTTTTCCCAACTTCAGTGTGCATCAGAATCACCTAGAGGCTTTCATTAAACCTGAGTTGCATTTCTAACAAGTTTCCAGATGATGCTGAAGCTGCTGGTCCCAGGACTACAATGTGAGAAGCACTGACCCAGGCTGTCATGACTGACAGGGGCTATGAATGCGGGGGAAAGGATGCTACCAATTCTGGGGTTAATCATTTAAAGAATTCCTACCTAATTGTTGATAATCATGCCAATATATTTTAAGTAGTTTTTCTTTTCTTTTTAAAAGATTTTATTTCTTTATTTTCAGAGGGAGAGGAAGGGAGAGAGAAAGAGGGAAATGCCAGTGGCCTCTCTAGCACCCTTATCTGGGGGCCTGGCCTGCAACCCAGGCAACTGCCCTGACTGAGAATTGAGCCAGCAACCTTTCAGTTCACAGACTGGCACTCAATCCACAGAGCCACACCAGCCAGGGCTCATTCCAATATTATTGTTTATCCAAATATACTAATGAGATGAATATCAGCATATCAATGTTGAGATATTACAATTATACATTAGACAGGGTTTTTTTTCTAATTATTGCAATGTACTTTTCTTACACTATTCCATCTCAGGTAATGTCTACAATGACATTTTCTATTTATCACTTTCCTTTGCCAACCCATTTGACAATACAGAGGTTAAACTCTATAATAAATCTAGTCACACAATTTATAATTTGTCTTCTAAAAATAATTCCTGGTAGACAGTCTCTGACAAATGTTGGGATTTATTTCCTGACAAAGAAATGATACTAATTAATTTGTGCTGAAGCAATTTTTAGCAAAAATTAACCTGGAATTCACAGACACTAGTCTTAATATCCTCAAGAGATAATACCAATGCTTTCTAGCTATTTTCAGGATAGAAAATGGATGCAAAGATACCAGAGAATATCTAGGGCTTCTAGTTGATGAATGTGTGAAAAATACAAAGGAAGCACAGACTCATCTACTAGGCAGTGGTTTGGGACAGAGGAGGGGCCATTTCTTCAACAATATACAATAGAAAATGACCAGCCATGTACCAGTAGAAAGTAACTTCTAAAAAATGGTTTGACACCCTATGCCCAGATCTTGCTTTCTACCATTATGTGCTTCTCCTTGAAGAACTGGCTGATCTCAAGACTGTGGCAAGATAACTCTGCAGCATCTCGAGGTGCCAGAAAGTGTGCAAAAGACACAACAATGTGGTGAAGTGTCAAACAAACAAACAAACAAACAAAAAAAACAGCCCTGGCTGGTAGCACAGTGGTCAAGGCGCTGGCCTGCTAACCCAAAGTTCGCAGGTTTGATTCCCCAGCCCGGGCACATAACCAGGTTGCAAACCAGGTCTCCAGTCAGGTCTGTGCCTGGAGGCAGGTGAAACACAACCAGACATTGATGTCTCTTTCCCTCTCTGTCTCTCTTCCTTCCTCTCTTTCTAGAAATAATTAAATAAAATCTTAAAAAAAAAAAAAAAAAATTAGGAGATCAAGGGGGGTGGGGCACAACTCTACTACTATAAACAATAAAATATTTCTTAATAATTTTTTTTTCTTTTACCCTGAAAAAGGAAATAAAAAGACATAGGAGCCAATTGAAAGAGCTCCAAATTCCCAAAGTTGCAACAATTGTAGCAAACAAAAACAAACAAACAAACAAAAAACTACATCATTATAGCTAAAAGATAAATTAAATATCCATGAGATAATCAATCAATCAATCAATCAAGGATTCAAGACAAATCTTCCCTAGAGAAGAATTCCAAATAAATGGTGGAGAGGACCACCTTCAAGGAGGTGAAGCTTCACTCCTCACCCTCTGACTATGGAGATGCTTAGTGATTTGTTCCCAAGGACAGGATGGAATGAGGAGTTAGGCGAACAGTCACTTTACAGTGGAAAAGCATGGTAAACATTTTCTTTTCTGAGTGATCAAGGTTAACCTCACATTGATAACATGTACCCTTGGTATATAATGTTGAGAATAGCACTTCACCTCCCTAGCCTCCCTTTCAAAACACCATAGCCACTGAGCCTCAGGAAAAGAGCAGACAAACCCCAAATGAGAGACAGCCTACCAAACACCTGACCATGAACTCTGTTTTTCCCTTTGACTTCTTTTCTCTCACGCGTTCTCTCCTTCTCACTTTCCTTCCCTCCCTCTTATATTTTCTTTTTTATTTTGAGTTCTAGTTCTTTTTTCCATATTTCTCCATGTCCTGGGGAGAAACTTGAGAATGGGAGGTTCCAGGGAAGCCTGGATGCCATTACTAGTTGGGATGGGACAGGGTGTGCAAACACACTCCTACACCCTGCTCAGAGCAACATCCTGATAAGTTAGTTAGTTCACTGAGTCTTCTAAGATTTTTCTTACTGAGTATCAGATATTACCAAAGTTAACAGTTTATAAAACTGGTAGATTTCTAGGAGGTAGGGTGAACTTAAAAATAAGAAAAATGTCTATTAATTAAGAGAGGCATAAACGTCCTTGGCAGTTTTACAACCTATGCTGCTGGAGGGAAGTAAACCCTACGCATCTAGGAATTCAGCAGGGGCTCTGGGCTGAACTTATGTAAGAAAAATGAAGTAGTTGGACAAAACTGAAACAAACACCAAGTCAAAGGACAGAGTCGAGCTGGACCAAGAAAAAAGAAAATGGGAGGGATTGGAAAATGTATTTTTTAAAGTTTTTTTCTGAGAGCTTTCATAGGAGTTTATTTAATCCAAACTAATAATATAGGCTGAGGAACAAGACGGCAAATGTGCAAGGAATAATAGTGGTGTAGCTTCTTTCTGCATTTGAAATTAAGAAGGGGATATAAGCAAGGTAGGAGAATGTAAGGCAAGAACTGGATTACAGGATAGTTAACAAGATTATGTGCTTTCGGAAAGTTAATACCCCATTTCTAGCATTGTAAATGTGTGTTAACCTTGATGCAAAAGAACAATGGGTAGGGCTGCCTTAAAACTTTCACTAAAGCAGTTAGAGGCCTGGGTTGTATCCACTCACCATGACCTGCTCAGTTAGGAATTTATGGTCAAATCATTTTGTGAAGTCACTTATTATAGAAACCTTTTTTCCCTCCACAGTTCCCTCTTGTGTTCATAAATTAGCCCAGAGGATGCATTGCTGACCAAGCTTCTTGTGGGTAGTAGAGCCTCACCGCTCTAGGCAGGCTCTTTCCTAGGAAGTCTCAGTATTGACATCATCTTATTGACCATTGGAGATGGAGAAATACTGCAATCAAAGGGTTTGAGTTAAGGCTGAATTTTTCCAGGTCTCATGGCCTTCATTGTGAAAAGACACTTTAGATCATTTCTAGCCTATGAACTATCATGATTTGAGTTCGAGTTTTGCTGTCTCATCTTTCTGTATTTGGCATTTAGTATAACATTCACATAAGCCATTGAAAAAATATTAACAGATATCTTATACATGTTCAATAATCATAAAGAATTGAACTATATGGAAAAACCTAAAGAATAACTATTGTGATGACTCATATCATTAGCAGACAGATAAAGACAATCAAACAGAATGATTTTTAAATTCAATGTCTATCTGTAGATATACAGGCTTTGTCAGTGTTTCAGGATAGCTGTCTAGCTTTGGTGGCAGCTCTTCATCCTCAATGAGTCTTTAACTTTCACAGACAGAGGTAGATGTCCATTCACAGATAAGTGTCTGATTAAGATCCTTTCCAATAAAGTTCAAATGTGCGTTTTATTAGATGTTCTTTCTAATAAACAACATCTCCAGGTGACAGTCAATGATCTTTAAAGTCTGACTTATGGGAGTTCACCAAATTTACCTGATATGAAGAAGCCAGTGAAGCACAATGGACCCTTGTTTATACCTAGCACTGGGTTCAAGTACAAGTCCATGGAGTGGTCCTGAATGGCCTTCAGATTCCTGCCAGCTACCAAGAAAAGGTTGATGCTAAACAATTTACTGGCTTCTGGGACCATCCAGTAGCATCCCTGTGGCTTCTACAGCCAATATAAGTCACACTAGGACTGCCTTGATTTATTTTTTGAAATATCCTTTTTTAATAATATGTAATTATTGTCAATTAATGAAGTTAATTAATATAATCAATGTAATTCTTTAATCTATATTAATGTTGAATTACAACATTAAGAAAGTATTTAATGCATATGCAGATGATGATAAAAAGAATAAGTGGCCCAACATCAGTCACTTTCTTACAAAGTGCATGAATCATTCCAAAATAATTATAAGTCTAGGATAAATTGTTTTAACCTTTGTAAGCTCAGTTTTCTCAGCTATTAAATAGCATACAATTCTTATTTTTCACGTATGAGGGTGTAGATGAAAAATATGCTGGGTAAAATACCTTATTTAGCACATATATTGGTACTGGGTGGCAGTTTTATGAAGGGTAGCTGATAATTATCTTAGATTTTAGAGGTATCATACCCTTTAATATATATAACTTAATTTCATTTTATCATAGTATGTTATTGCAGTCACTGCTCAAAGTGGTAAGGCTTCCCAAGAATTTTCAGATTGGAGAACAGAAAGCCCATCTAACTTGAGAAGTTTTAAGAGTAAATAACAAGTTAATCACCTCAAGATCAAGTCATAAGAGCATATACTTTTACTGAAGTTTATTATAAAAATCCACATCCATAATTGAACATATTTTCAATTGTCTCCCCCTTTGGTCCCCTCTAACCACCATAAAAATTGCATTCCACAAAAAAGTTGTGGGAACCATTTGCAAGAGAAACTGAAGAACTGAGAGAAACTGAAGAACTGAGTCCAAGACCCTCAAATCATCTCAACTGTGTGTCCTCAGGAGTCTTTTCAGGGAATCACCTCTTTGTCCTGTGAGTTCTTGGTGTGCAGGATGTGCAGCTCCAGCTACTCTTTCGACACAGGCGTTCTTGGGCATCGAAATTCCAAACATCATGGTCCCAAAGCACAATTTAGATCATATGTAGCTTTTCAACATCCAGCATGTTTAGGTAAGTCAAACAATAGTTACAGGCAAAGATAAGGAAGGTAAATACTCCGATCATTTAATTATGCTGCAGTCACAGAAAGGAGCCTCACAACCACCACAGGGAAACTCAAACTGCTAGCTGTTAATGTCATCCATATAAAACAGTGCTTTTCAATCAGTGTGCCCCAGGAATTTTTAAAAAGTGTAATACCTGACTCTTTAGTCAGGGGCACTGACCTTTTTCCCTTAGACTATCAAATAAAATATGACAACAGCCAATACAATAGCCTTCTGGTGTGAATAAATTAAAATCATATTTATTTTTTTTGTCAGATTAGCAAAAATATATAGTTTTTTTGATGTTACAGAATACCAATAATTAGCTTATGTGCACCATGAGATAAAAAATAAAGAAGTTTGAAAATAACTGATCTAAAAGGACACTATCCAAGAAAACAAAAAGGAAATGTAAGTCAAACTGCAAAGTGGTATGAAAAGGGGTTAATATTTTAATCACTATTCAAGAACACAGTTTTAATTCTTTCTCATAAATTGACACATTTAGTCAGTATAGCAAATCTATAAAATGTGAATTATCATTATGTTTCATTTTATAAGTTTGGAAATGAGGGTCAACAACAACAACAAAAAATCTCCTTACTCAAGTTACACATGTAGAAAGTCGTTGTGCCAGACTTTAAAACCAACATGAAGCCAATATTCAAATCAAAGGTGTCTGATTACAGTGCCTGAGCTCTTACCACTCCATGATATTGCATTTCTAAATTATTAAAATTATTCATGCATATTCTTTCCTCTTAAATATACCACAAGTCAAGCCCTGGCTGGTGGCACAATGGGTAAGGAGCTGGCCTGCAAACCCAAAGGTTGCTGGTTCGATTCCCAGCCAGGGCACATAACCAGGTTGCAGGCCAGGTCTCCAGCCAGGTCCGTAGCTGGAGGGAGGTGAAATGCAATCATACATTGATGCCTCTCTCTGTCTCAGCCTCTCTCCCTTCCTCTCTCTCTCTAAAAATAATAAATAAATAAATAAATAAAAGTGCTAAAAATTAAGAGGGATGCGAAATCCATTCTTACAGATATAATTGTTAAAATTATACTTGAATTAAACTCTCCAGAAGGCAAAGCCATGAGCTTAAAAATAGTAGTATATGTTAGTACAAAATAAATTTCTTTAATCAATGTTGCTCTGTTTGTTATAAAAACATAGTAAAGAATATATTTCACCATAAAAATATATGTACCACAAATCAAAGATATCTTGGTATTGGTTGGGAGACCTAGTAAGACTCACTAAATGTGTCTCCCTCTAAGAGGTAAAATTATGAGCCAATATGAGGCAATGAAAAATCACATCTTCTTCTGGTTGGGGGAAAGAGGTTTGTGAAAAGCCAATTTTCACCCTGGCTGGTGGCACAGTGGATAAGGTGCCAACCTGAAAATCCAAAGGTTGCTGGCTGGATTCCCAGTCTGGGCACATAACCAGGTTGCAAGCCAGGTCTCCAGACAGGGCTATGGCTGGAAGCAGGTGAAGGGCAACCATACATTGATGTCTTTCTCTCCTTCTCTACCTCTTTTCCTTCCCCTCACTAAAGGTAATAAATACAATCTTTAAAATAAATTAATTAATTTAATTTTTTTTTTAATGCTAGCTTTCTTTCAAAGGTAAGTCTTCATGAGAGCAATATGGCAGGCCTGGTCCTGAGTCACAGACCAAAGTTGCTGTAAATGGTATTAGATCATCCCTGATTAGATACTTCCCAGAGGCACAAGTACACCCCACTATCTCTCTGAGCCATGGAAAAGGGGAGCCACTATCAGCAGCTGCAGATGTCAATACTTCTCCCAAGGGAAAGAATGTCTTCACCCTAAAATTAACATATGCTAGGATAAAGAAAATGATCAGAGTTGATGACACTTCCTTCTTCTTCTTCTTCTTTTTTTTTTTTTAAAGATTTTATTCATTATTTTCAGAACGAGGGGATGGGAGAGAGGAAGAAAGGAAGAGAAGCATCAATGTGTTGTTGCCTTTCACCTGCCTCCAGCTACAGACTTGGCTGGAGACCTGGCTTGCAACCTGGTTATGTGCCCTGGCTGGGGAACCGAACCAGCTACTTTGGGTTTGCAGGCTGGCACCTATTCATTGAGCCACCAGCCAGGGCTCCTTCTTTGATTATAACACCAAAATGAAGAGGCTTCTTTTCCTTTAAATAAGTGCCTGATGTAAAAGTAATTAATTTAGTTGGTCCATTCTTTTGGGCATGGAACAATTTACATGAGCTGTTGGAAAACATATCAGGCGGTCTGGAAGGTGTTCTGAAGCAGCCTCTTAGACTAAGTCTCCCCAGTGACATGCTGATGGATGAGAACTGAGCGGGACACATCAGGGCTCAGACAGGTTAAGTTAAGAATTGAGTTCCCACAAGTAGAAAGTTAAAGTCAATTATAGCACACGTAAATTAGAATCATGTTCATTCAAAAGAAAATTGGTAAGCATTAGAGAAGGATCTTATAAACTCTCAGAAGATTTGGCTTTTATGAAAGAATTACAAACCTATCAGAAAATTATTCGATTTTAACATAAATTATTTAGGAAAAACAATACTTTTCACAACAATAGTGAGGCTTTACCAAATGTAATCCAGAATTTTATTCAGGAAGTGAGCACATTGCCAGGGATGGAAATGGGGCAGTAAATTGGAATAATAATATATAAAATTTAGATCCTGCTCATTTTGAAGAAGGCACATCTACCTCAAAAACCAGCCAAAGACTGAATGGTAAAGTGAAGGAAGAATGATTGCAGCCATACATCACCAGGGAAGTGTAATGATAACATAATAAGGAACGCAAAGTAGTCATTTATCTCAGACTGGGGAAATGGACTATTTCTACAATGCTTCAGAGGATCAGCATTCAGAAACAAAAAAGAGCTAGTTTGAGGGTTTGTGCCTGAGACACATTTAACAAAATCTTCCCCCAAGATTTATGGCCCTCAACGCAAATCCTGCCTCCAGAGACAAATTTTACATCATAGCAGCACGAATTCCTTTCATAAGGCGTATTTGAAAAATGTTAGCAGAAAGCTTCCCATCTTCAACATTTTATATCTAATTGAAATTTAACTCCAATTTCAATTAGATATAAAATATTGCATGATGCATTGTCTAGTTTTAAAAAATTAATGTTAAATATTTCTGTGGCCCTGAAGTTAATGAGAAACATGGGAAACTATTTGGAAACAGGCCCCAAATAACTGACTGCCTTGTCCCCTGTTTTCTTGTCCTCTGCCCTGTCATTTAGATAAATGAGAGGTCAAAACAGAGAAGGGAGGGGCAGACAGGGATTAGGAAGGAGCAGAGATGTGGAGAAAAGGGAGACATTAGTGGGGATAAAAGGAAGGAAGAGGAGGAAAAGGAAGCAGAGAAGGGTGTATTGGGATGAAAACTAAGGGAGGAGGCAGGTAGAGGAGGAGACAGGAAATAAGGACGGAGTATGGAACAACTTATTCATCTCTATTATTTCACTAAAATATTAGAAGATCATTTTAAGACTTGAGTTGGAGTTGGATACATTTTCAACTCTTGTGAGTTTTGAAAAGTTTCGTACTTTGAGTGAAAAAAGAATCAGTTCTAAAGAAGGGCAGAAGGCCAAATGTTTTTTAAGTACGTCATCTGGCTTTGAGGACAAGATGGTAAAAAGAAAGTCGGTGCCTTCAAAGGAAGATGTGGAAAGGCACACGGTATAGAAAGTCGGCCGGCCACCTACGAGAAAATCTGGAAAAAGCATTTCTGGTTACGTCAGTTAAGGATGGCCTCATACTAAGGTTTTCCAGACTATTTGCCAGGCTTCTGAAATGGCAATATAAATAAGATGTAATTAATGGTTTACCCATTGTGAATGACAGACCTTTGGGATAAAAGGAAACCATCTCTCTGATCACAAGCCAAAAATCCCTTAGGTCAAAAACCCAACTGCATACTGAGGCCAGGGACATGAGTCCATGAGTAGCCCAGTGGGTATTGCAAAATCCCCTTAAGTCACAAACCCAACTGCCTCCCCAAGGCAAGGGACAGGAGTGCATGAGTAGCCCAGTGGGAATTGTGGCAACCAGCTTGTTTTCCCACGTAAGAATCCAGGCACTACATTGACAGACCTCCTGATTTTATGAGTAGCCAGAAACACAGATTTGTACATTAAATAACCTAGTTTTGTTTGGGTTTTGTCTTTATGATTTATTTATTTTTAATAAACTTCATGCTTTAACACAGTTTTAGGTTATGGTAAAACGAACTGAAGGTGCAGAGAATTCCCATATACTCTTTGGCCCCACACATGCAAATTCAAATAATGTCTGTCTGGTTCCAAAGTCCATGTTATTTCCAACGTGTCAAATGGCTTCTCAACGCTCACCCACAATTATTTTAAATCAATAAACTTTATTTTTTTAGAATAAAAAATAAAGTTTAGATTTTTGGCAAAACTGAGCAGAAACAGAGAATTCCTGTATACTCCCTGCCCCTGTACAAGCACAACCTACCCCACTATCAACACCACCCACCAGAGTGATGCATCTGTTACAATTGATAAACATACATGAACACATTATTATACCCCGGAGTTGATAGTTTACATTAAGGTTCACTCTTGGTGTTGTACATTCTTTGGGTTTGGTCAAATGTATAATGAATACAATTACACACAGGGAATATTTTCACTGACTTAAAAGTGCTTTGTGCTCTGACTATTTATCCCTCCTTCCCCACTAAGTCCTGACAACCACTGATATTTTAACTGTCTCCATAGTTTCATCTTTTTCAGAATGTAATATAGGTGGAATCATACAATATGTAGCTTTTCAGATTAGCTTCTTCACTTAGTAATACGCAGTGAAGATTCCTCCATATCTTTTCATAGCTAGATAGTTCATTTCTTTTAGCATGAATAATATTCCTTTTATGATTGTACCAGTTTATTTATCCATTCAATTATTGAAGAACATCTTGATTGCTTCAAAGTTTTGGCAATTGTGAATAAAGCTGCTATAAATATTTGTGTGTTGGTTTTTGTGTGGACATAAGTTTCTTTTTTGGGTAAATACCAAGAAGTACAATGGCAAGAGTGTGTTTAGTTTTGTAAAAAACCATCAAACTATTTTCCAAAGTGGCAGCGGCATTTTGCATTCCCACCAATAATAAATGAGAGTTTCTGTTGTTCTAAACTCTCATCATCATTTGATGTTGTCAAATTCCAGATTTTGGCCATTCTAAAAGGTGTGTAGTGGTATCTTGTTGTCATTATGTGTAGCTTTTATATGCTCAAAATATTTTGATTAAAAGACCAAAAACACATTGCTCAATCTTACAGCTTAATTTAATTAAGATGAGAGAGAAAGAGAAAATGAAGGGAGGGAGAAATGAAAGTAGAGAGGGAGGGAAGGAAAAGAAAAGGAAAGGAAAAGAAAGAAAAGGAAAGGAAGGTAAACATACTCACCTTCTCCCACAACCACGTCAAAATTATAACTAAACTACAGAACAACCATCATTCAGAACTACCTGAAATCTGGCTGAATGAAAGCCTAACCAGTGATTTAAAGAAGAGGCCACATCAAGACCAGGAGGGACAGAGATGTGGAATAAGCTGGTCCCATAACCACATGTAGCAGATAAAATTGGGAAGTAATATCTAGGCTACAGTGATCCCTGTGATGAGCAGGGCTTCCAGTGCCACACCAGGCTCTCATCCCAGGATTCCAGAGCCAAAAAAGAGAACTACCTATAAGCTCTAGCTGTAAAAACCAGCAGGGAGCCCTGACTAGGTAGTTCAGTTGATGACAACATTATCCTGATACTCCAAGATTGCAGGTTTGATCCCTGGTCAGGGCACATTACAAGAATCAACCAATAAATCATAAATAACTAAAACAACAAATCCTTCTCTCTCTCTGTAAAAAAATGAACTAAAAAAAATTTTAACAGTGAGAACTGTGGTTAAGAAACACAGAAGGCTCCTGGGGTCCCAGGCAGTTCTTCCTAAAGGGCTGTGCAAAAATTTTCCTGGTCTCACTCATCTGAGTTACAGCCCCAGGGCAGTAGCTGGGAAAACACCAGGGACATATGAAGAGAAACGGAATAATTTGGTTGGAAGGACAGTTTTCCCCTGGATAGTAGTATTATCAAAGGCCATTGTCCCTTTCCATAGAGCTGGTGAGCATGCATCATATCTGAGACTCAATCAACCTGTCTCACATTGCTTGCTATGCCCTGGTAACTCCTACGCCCTGCTCTAACCCATTTTGGGGCAGAACACAGGCAGCTGTTAACATTGGCTTGCACCCCCTGGAGGTCTCAGAGTGAGAGCACCCAGTGGGCACCTTCAGACTACATTAAAGCACTACTATCCAACCACCTCAACAAATGACACACTCAAGGGGAGGATTCAACGGGCACCAGGGCCTCACTGAAGTAACTTCTGCTCTGTAGGATGGACCCTTGATACAGCTGATCCTCAACAATGGTAAAAGGTTTGGTGGTTGATGGTTGCAGCCAGTTCTTGAAGCTGATCAGTCTGGGGGTAAATCTATAACATTGATGTACCAACAGTAATCAAGGTTTAACTATAAGAGGAGGGTGTATGCAGCCCACATGCTATGTGCACCTTAAGGACCAAGTTTGGGTGATAGGGGAAGTTGTGCTACTGGACCCCACAAAACATTTTACATTAGGCCACTCTAACAAGCTTGGGAGAGATATAGCATCTCTACCTAATGCACTGAAATAAACACCAGAGGCTACCAACACAAGGAGACAAAGAAACATAGCCCAAATGAAAGAACAGAGCAAAGCTTCAGGAAAAGAACTAAACAAAATGGAGACAAGCAATCTACTGGATGCAGAGTTCAAAGCACTGGTTTAATGATGCTCTAATGACTTAGTGAGAACCTAAACAACATAAAAAAAGGACTGGTCAGAAATGAAGGATACACTAACTGAAGTGAAGAATAATTTACAAGGTATTAGTAGCAGAGTAGATGAAGTCAAATATCAAATCAGTGAAAACAAAAAACACTCAATCAGAATAGTAAGAAGAAAAAGGAATTTAAAAAATGAGAATAGTAGAAGGAGCCTCTGGGACAGCTTCAAGTGTACCAACATTTGCATCATGGGGGTACTGGAAGGAGAAGGAAAAGAGCAAGAAATTGAAAGCCTATTTGAAAAAATATTGATGAAAAATTCCCTAACTTGGTGAGGGAAATAGACATATAAGCCCAGGAAATGAAGAGAGGCTCAAACAAGATAAACCCAAAAAGGCCCACTCCAAGACCATTATTCAATAAAATATCAAAGATTAGAAACAAAGAGAGAATCTTAAAAACAGGAAGAGAAAAGTAGTTAGCTACCTATAAGGGCCAGAAGGATTGGCAAGAAATATTGAAAATGATGAAAAGCAACCAAGATTACTCCACAAAGCAAAGCTATCATTCAGAATTGAGGGACATTTGAAGAGCTTCCCAGACAAGAAAAACCTGAAAAAGTTTATAACTACCAAACTGCATTATATGAAATGTTAAAGGGTCTTCTTTAAGAAAAAGAGGGGAAAAAGATAAAAATTATATGAATAATAAAAAGGCAAAAAATACATATCTATCAACAATTAAATCTAAAAAATATGAACAAGAATAACAAAAACAGACTCATAGATACAGAGAACATTTTAATGGCTGCCAGATAGGATGTGGTTGAAGGCATGGGTGAAAAGGTGAAAGGATTAAGAAGCATAAATTCATGTCAAAAAACAGTCATTAAGATGTATGCAAAGTACAGCCTAGGGAATGTAGTCATTTATATTCTAATAACTATGTATGTGCTGTGAGATGGTTGCAAGATTTATTGGAATGATCACCCAGTAAGTTATAGAATGTCTAACACTAGGGTGTACAACTAAAACTAATATAATAATGAATGTGAAATGTAGTTGAAAATTTTTGTAAATGATAAAGAAGAGAGAAGAAAGAAAGAAAGAAAGAAAGAAAGAAAAAGAAAGAAAAGGAAAAACAAAAAAGGAAGGAAGGAAGGAAGGAAGGAAGAAAATAAATGAAAAAGTGGAAAGAATAGTGTCACAGATTAAGAAGTACAAATAGGTAGTTACAGAATAGCCATGGGGATGTAAAGTGTATTATAGGAAATGGAGTAGCCAAAGAACTTATACAGATGACCCATAGACATGAACAATGGTGTACAGATTGCCTGAGGGAGTGGGGGATGCTGGGTGGAAGGGAGTAAAGGGAGAAAATTGGGACAACTGTAATGGCATAATTAATAAAGTATAATTTTTAAAACATTAAAAATAAAAATTAGGTATCACCTCACACCTATTAGAATGACTATCATCAGTTAATCGACAAATATTGGCATGGATGCAGAGGAAAAGGAACCCTCACGCGCTATTGGTTGGAACGAAGACTGAGGTGGCCACTATTGAAAACAGTAAGAAGTTACCTCCAAAAGTTAAAAATGGAAATGCCAGCCCTGGCTGGTGGCTCAGTGGAAGGGTACTGGCCTGAGAACCCACAGGTCACTGGTTCAATTCCCAGTCAGGGCATATAACCAGGTTGCAAGCCAGGTCTCCAGCCAAGTCCGTAGCTGGAAACAGGTGAAAGGCAACCATACATTGATATTTCGCTCCCCCTCTGCCTTCCTCCCTTCCTCTCTCTCTAAAAGTAATAAATAAAATTTTTTAAAAATAAAATAAATAAACCTTTTTAGATGATGTGCTGTGGAATTATGCACCTGAAATCTGTATAATTTTGTTAACCAGTGTCACCTGATAAATTCAATAAAACAGGGGGAAAACTTTTTTTTTAGGAAAAAAAAAAAAATGGAAATGCCTTATGACCCAGCAATTTAAAAGAAGAGAAATACCTTTCTCTTTCTCGTTGCTTAGTACTCTGCAAATAAAGCAACTCTCATTTCACTAGTGCAGTTCTGGGTGTTGATGTTTGGCTCTGTGAGCACCGGGTAGATGCTCTTTCTGTTTGGTGACAATATTTTTTTCTATCAATACCATTGACCCTGTGTATCAGCAGGTTTCGCATCCATGAATTCAACCAACCATGGATCAAAAACAGTATTTTCACGCTGTCAACCATGAATTCCCAGCCAACCTCAATGTCAGATAAAGAATATTGGTTGAACCCACAGACATGTAGGGCCAACTCTAGCTATGCTTTAGGAGAGTCCAAAGTCATACACCAATTGTAAACTGGGCGAGATCAGTGCTCCTAACACCTGCGTTGTTCAAAGGTCAACTGTACTTTTAGTTCTCAACTCTCCTCTTCCCTTCTCAACTGGCAGAAGTTGACAGAAGATAATTAGGCTCACTCAGTCACCCTCTATGTAAAACTCAAAGTAAACATTCCCCAAGTGTCTCAGGCCATTGGAGATGCCATAACAAAATCCTACCGACTGGGTGACTGATAAATTGCAAGAATTTATTTCTCATTGTTCTGTAGTCTGGAAAGTCCAAGGTCAGTGTGCTAGCAGGCTGCATGTTTGGTGAGAGCCTACTTCCTAATTCACAGAGACCATATTTTATGTGTCCTCACACAGTGCAAGAGGATGACTATGGCCTCTTCAGCCCCTGCCCACACAAATCCCGTTTATGAGGGCTCCTTCTTCATGACCTGATCCTTAACTCCTCTCACCACAAATTAAGGGTTAACTTTCAACAAATTAATTTGGGGGCAGACAATTATTCAGTCCATGGCACCTAATTAGAATTTTCCTTGAGACTTTGCTGCGGTTTTATAAAACCGGCATAGTCTTCCTCAGCCTTTGATTTTCTGATTTCTTGGGAAGCTTCTCAAGTAACCTAAATTTGAAGTGCACTGTTCATCTGCCGCCCTGAGGAGTGAATTTAACACCCTGAACTAGTTTGCTTTCTGATGCAGGTGCTTCTTAAAACAGCTTGTCTCTTATCACAAATGGTTACCTTTTGAACAAGTTTCAAACTAGAACTATGTGAGATTTTAAAAACAGCTGTAGTTCTGTGAAAGAATTATGCATATTAATGTATTGACTATTCAAATAAAATACAAGCTTTTCCTGCCTACTTAATGCTGACAGTCTAAAAGTCATACATTTTGTACCATAATGCATAGAGGCACAATTTTACTGGAAGCCAAGGTAGCTCCACAATCTTTTAAAATTCCATTTTTCCAAAACATAGAGTTTCCGTCCAGGAGCCAGTAATTTAGTTTTGATGTGGTAGCCCTTCTAGGGAGGGTTGAGAAATTGAATATTTCCACTTTCCAGCCTTGATAGTGAAAGGAGATGAGAATGTTTGAAGGCTCAGAGGCAGCCAAAGTTCACATCTGCCCATAAACTAACTTTCTGGATGACTTGGTGATGAAACAATAAGGCACTGAAACTTACTATCTAGAATGAAATTCTTCTGCACAGTGTGGATATAATAGCCATTGGAACAGCCTTTTACAAAAGTGTTAGCCCTGCTTAAAAATCAAACAAACACTATGAACTATATAAGCTGTTGGAATGAAAATAAACTGAAGTGTTTGCAGAGTGCATTAAAATAGTGTCCATAAAATGTTGCTCTTTTGAGGACAGTTAATCTCTCAACAATGTAAACCAGATGTTGGTCAGATGCTACATACGTACATTGGCTCTCAAGTGTGACTTTGTTGTTATTGTGGGTAAGCTCAAATTGCTGCTCTCTCTGCTTTATTTAACCTAGACTTGTACACTCGCAAGTAATGGTAGTCTATGCTCTCAAATGCATGTATGGAAACCTCAGGGCTGTCTGCGTGGCACAGAGTACAAGCATGTGGAACTGGCAAGTTTCTCTAAGGAAAAGCCGCGGTTAACAAGGGCCATAATTAGAACCCAGTTACGATGTGATGAAATGCATGATTGCCTTTTTTAAAGTTGATTCTTGCTTGATCAAAGTTCAGGAATTTTGTGAATGAAAATTCTTGTACTTACTACCTCTTAATATATACATCAGTAAAGAGCAATAGATGGGCAATTCAGTGACCTTATTCTAGAATTATTTCTTTTTGCAATGAGTTTGGGATTCTAACTTGACTTTCTCTTTCAGCAAATATAAATTCTGCTTGCACTTTTTGATTATGTACACAAACACATTTTTTACACAAAAATCTAAAGTGGAAGACAGAAATGATTAAGAATTATGTCCAATTTTGACCGTTAAAGATAGGACCAATTTGGAGTCCAATCGGGGAAAGGAGGTTACATACACTAAACTTATTGTTGGGTTGGGTTTCTAATTCTAAAAATTATTTTTAAACTAAAAACAATAGGAGGTATAAGCATATTAGGATTCAAGTAACACATTCTTTGCCACATTACTTCACGGATTCTCCCCCTAAAGGTTCCAGGTGTATTTCTCCAGCTCTCAATCTGGGCTCAGCTAGATGACTTGCTTTGGCCTAAGGATCAGGTAGAAGTAATAATGGTCAGTTGCAGGCCTAGACCTCTGAAAGGCCTTTCGTGTTCCCACTTGTCCTCTTCCACCCCCATCATTGCCACGAGGAAAGCCTGCTAGAGTTAGCCCAGGAGGACTGGCAGCAAAATGACAGCTAATAACAGAGAAACCTCACTAACTTGCCTTCAGGCAACTCATAAAATCCATGAGATTAAATTGCTGTTATTTTAAGTCACTTGGTTTGGAAATGGTTTGTTTTGTAGCTTTTTGTGAGGCAAGCTAACTGGTACCTGTGTACAGCAGAAACTGATCTCCAGCCCCTGCAGAACCCAAGTCTTAGGGTAACAGCAACAACAATCAAGATGTCTAGGAAGGTATTCAGACCAAAGAAACAAGACAAATCCAGTTTTAGTCAATGATATACATGCTTTTGCTATAGACTGAAAAGAAAACCAGCTTCAATATTATCTTGTTACTTGATATACTTGGAACCCTTAAGCACAGAGAGGATTAGAAATGAGTTGAAAGCAAACAGGACTGAATCTCTAGGTGAAGGTCTAATCTATACAGAGGTAGAAACAAACGATGGTTAGTCAGTAGTGAGTGCAACGCCTTAGTGGTATATAGAGAGGACTACACAGTAACCCACGTGTTTTCTTTTGATTTGACTATCAACAGAGCTTAATGATAGCTTTGTGTGCAATTACAACCCTTCCTATCTTCATTTAATATTATTAATATTATTCCTTTGGGCTATCTCTAATTCAGCTTAAGTGGGCAAGACTGATATTATGAAACTTATGAACTAGTGCCTTCAAAATTGTACATTATAATCATCAACAATGTACTCAATATACCAAGAATAATTGAGGGACACTGCATGAGAGTGCTCCTTGCTTTTAAATAAAGGGCCAATAACATAGTTTTTAATGACATTATAATTTACTACAACACTCAAGCAATCTAACAAACTTGAGACGCAAGTTTAAATAATGGTAGTTGTTCTAATTAACCCTTACTCTGAACCATGATTCATTTCAAAAGTGCCATGATGAAATGTTTCTGCTGCCAAACTTTTAAAAACAACACTTTTTAATAACCGGAAGATACCAAAAGTAAAAGAATAAAAAGTAGTTTAATTTGGATATGCCTTCAGACCCAGAATTTTAAATAAAAAGACAGCCACTGGCATAGAATTAATGCATGTTTTATTTGGAAAAGCCTTGAATTTTGGAAGCCATTTTGTAGCCAATGCTTGTTGAGCTAAGTCATTTGCTGTTGAGGATCATCCAAGTCTATTCATAGTATGGTGATTTTAGTGTGTTCTTTTTAAAAGATTTTATTTATTATTTTTAGAAAGGAGGGCAGAGAGGGAGGAGGAAAGGGAGAGAAATATCAATGTATGGTTTGTTGCCTTTCACCTGCTTCCAGCTAAGGACCTGGCTGGAGACCTGGCTTGCAACCTGATTATGTGCCCTGACTGGGGAATCGAACCAGGGACCTTTGGGTTCCCAGGCCAATGCCTTTCCACTGAGCCATCAGCCAGAGCTTAGTGTGTTTTTATATACAGTACATGTTAACTAAATTATATTATGCATAAATCCAATATGACATCTTAAATTGAAATTAAACTTTGTAATTTTTAATATACTTTTCAAAGTTTTCTAAACATTTTATAGAAATTAGTAATAATTTTGATATTCTTTTTTTGAATACTGGCCTTAAAAATTACATTTGCAAATTCTCAAAATAGTATTATTGGAGATAATTAAACTGGAACAGAAAAGAAGTCTGATATATGCATTCATATTTTAAAAACTGCATTTATATACAATTGTGGAAAACTTCATTTAAGAGCAAAACTCATTTTGTTACACAGTAGAATCACTGAGACACTTTAAAAAATACCTGTACCTAGGCCTTACCCTCAGAGATTCTGGTTTATTTGGTTAGGGCTGGAACATGAGCATAGGTATTTTTTTAAAACTTCCCCCACTGAACTAGTGTTTTATTTTAGATTGCTATGGTATGACTCCTATAAAAAATGATGAAATCTTAGCCTTTACATCTAGAAGTACAGTGGACCAGACCAAAGAAGGCAATCAGAACCTGCAGTCATCATGGGGTTTTGTCCTGTTTCAGGAGATGAAGGAGAGAAAAGCAGGGAGTCACAGAGGACAGGATAAGGACACAACCATGAAAACCTGAAATGATTGTCTCGGAGAGCAGATGTAGAAAAATTGCAATCCATTTGCATTGTTAACACACTGAAAAAGGCATTTAATTTAGCCTGTGTTCCTCCAAAAGGCAGAACTACAGTCAACGGGAGGAAGTTAGTGGGGCAGCAGACATCAGCTCAATTTAAGGAAAAGCATTCTGATAACAAGATCTTTTCAACCACAGATGAGCAATCTCCAAACTGCCCGAGCAGAGGCCAGTCAGTGGTCTGTCACAGACTTGGGAAGGAAGTTGTACTACATGTATGATCTTTCTTTCCTTGTACAACTAATATAAGAGAACATCTTGAAGCTTCATAAAATTTCTTAATTTGTGTCCCAGTGTTTTTAGAGCTAAAGCAGAAAAAAACACCTGACTGAGGCTGGAGCAAAGGCTATCTAATCATGAGCTGTTTTTTATTTGTGTGATTGATTGCATTAGGTTTAATGCAACTGCCTTAATGCTGGTCAAGTCTCTGGATGTGGGAGAAAATAGTTTTGTCTTTCAATATAAACAAGTTATTTGTAGGTTTCGCTCTGATTGCCATTAACACTTGGTCAGATATTTTCATTTAATATGGTTCCATTATTAGCATAAATTTCTCATGCAGTAAATTAAGTATATGTTACAAGCATTGTGTAGGGATAAAAATAATCAATCACCTTTGTTAAAAAGTTATTCAATGACACTTCTTAAAGCACAACAAGGCAGACTTTATCTGGTACCATTGCAATAGATATAGAAACCACTGTGACAGAATTTTGCAGTGGGAGACTAGATTCAACTTGGAATATAGCATAGGTGAGTGGAAATTTAGTCAATGAGCTGGGTAGGGGTTGGGATATGTAAATGCCTATGAGAAAGGATCTGTAGAGAGATTCTAGATGGACAGACCTAAGAGCATTCTTGCTGAAGGCAGGCCAGGATGACCAGACATCACCGGGTCTGTTGTAGGACAAAGGCCCTAACAGTGTATCAAGAGGGATCAGATGTTGAGGGCAGGAGTGCTGCTAGTAACCCACCCAGAAATGGGCCAGGGAGAAGGTTCAGAAGCCTGACAAAGTTTTCCCAAGCAAAGAATCTTTGCCACCTGTAAAGGCTGAGCAAAGTCTGATCATTCCAACTTTTACTTCTGTTTGGAAGCATGTAGGGAGCTTTTAAACATAATTGAGGACCTGGCCGTACTCCTAATGCATGTAAGTTAATAGGTCCATTAGAGGGAGTCAAGGCATTAAATGCCTTTAAACACTCCCAGGGCCAATGCTGAGAACCCCTGAAATACATAATCTATAAGAAAATTTCCTAAAACTTCAGGATTCTATGTTTACTTTCATGTAACTGCAAATAAGCATATTGTTTGCTTTAAAGAGTAAATTAAAGAAAGTGTGCCCATAATCAGCACTTTGATTAGAAGATTCTACAGAACATGGTAGGTCATTTCAATGCCTGTAGGGCTCTCTGAAGTGTTTTATAAATAACCACAACGCAAATGCTGAAGGTTTGCTCATCATTTTGGGTGACATGAATCAGGAGAATGACAATATATGTCAAGTGAGAGAATCAGCAAGTGAGATTTCAATAAGCTAAAAGTATAATTTCAAACAAATGGAATTTACTTTAATAGCATTCTATACTTGGATCAATGAAAACAAGAAAATAAGGACTATAAAATGAAGTCATGGCTCAACAGCTTCCCATGTGAAGGAAAACAAAATTTTACCTGATTATAAAATGTCAACAGTGTGACACAGTTGCCCATTCTCACCAAAAGCAATTTGATATTAAATTATATTAACAGAAGTCCAAAATATGAGTAACCATTCACTGTGTTTATATACAACTTATACTTACATAGTATATTGAATTTAGATCTGACCACCACGACAGACATACTGACAAATCATTCCAGATGTAAGGGCTGTGCCTGGAGTGCTATTTACTCTGTAAAATCAGCAAGCTATGCTTAGCATGCAGGGAGCTTCCAAAGATGGTCATGCTAGGGCTGGTAAAGAATCTGATATTATTGAAAAGATAACAGGATGAGGCACAGGGGCATGGGGGGAATGCCTATGATTAATGCTGTTAAATATTTGAAAGATAAGTCCATGACATTCATTTTTTTCATACTATTCACAAATGTATAAGCAAAAATTTTAATAAAAGTTACAAAAGATATTTTTTTCCCAGTTAACAGAAAGCTTCGTGGCTTCTAGATCAGGATTCAGTGAATAGCTGACCACTGGACTACAATGAAGGATGATATCTAAGTCATGTCCATAAGTTCAGGCATGTAACGGACACCTAATAAACATTCATTAAATATGTCTTCAAGTACAGTCTGGAGGATCAATGACCAGAGGAGCTGGAAAGGGGTTTGTTTAAGCTGGGAACAGGACAGAGATAGGATTGTTAGGTCTAGGGGTCTTGGGGACCTGACCTCCAGGTTCCGATTGTGAGGAGACCGTCTCTGGTCTGATGGTGAAGACAAACGTGCATGGAGCCTTCAGGAGATTTGGCACTGGTTTATTGCAAGCGGCCCATTGCGGGTGTCAGCAGGCCTGGACAGCAGCCATGCAATCAGTTTATAGCAGGGGCATCTTATGTACACCTTGGAACAAAAGGAGGCCCTATATACACTAGACCAAAGAAGCAGTCTACCCAAAGGCAACACTTGTCTACTCAGAGTCGCTATAGGGGCCACTGCCGAGCTCAATGTTCCAGGGCTCTGGGATAAGATTAGCTTCAAGGCTAGCTAGGCGGCAGACTCCAGTGGAAGGGCCAGCCATACGCAGAGAGGAGCAGGGTACCAGCGCCCCCATCCTGACATGGATTCCCTAGCTTTGAGAACCATTTTCAATCCTGATATTCTGTTGTTAGATGATATAAGTTAAATTGCTAAACCCTAAAATAACTATAGGCTTTTTATTATTTTTAAAACCAAATCATACTTAAATCCAAATGACACACACAATGATTGTTGTATTAGGTAAAAATAAGCTATCTTGCAATCCTTGAAATTTCAGCAGCTTCACTTGGCCTTATGTGTGTGTCTCAAATTCGTGGACGATCCACATTTTTTTCTCTTGGGCCACTAGCCACGCAAGCCACTAAACTGTGAGTGGGTGGGGAGTCTGGGAAGCATGTGGATACTCAGTGAAAATGCCACATAACTGTGATAAGAGTAAACCTTCATTGAAGATTGAGATTCTGGGCTACAAGCATCTGGGAATGGACGGCAATGGATCAAGTAACACAGACAAGAACACCTACACTTCTTGCCCTGTCCTCTTGGAAGACCTTAAACAACAGTGTAATATTGGGCTAATATTTGCAAGCAAGCCTGTGGGAAGATGAAACTATTTATATCGCAGTGCACACAACATGGTTCCCCAGAACAATAGCATCTTACATCTTAACACTAAGACTTATGTCCCAAATTAGTAGCTATAACCCCTCTCATTAATGGCAAGTTTATGTCCATTTTTGGAATGTGGATTTATATCCATTTTTCACAATCTTACTTTGAAATATAATTAGTTTGATTATAACTTAGGAATCTGATTGCTCTCTCCCAAGTTGTTACTACTTTTCACACTGGAATTCACTTTGTTACCCTATATACGTTTAAGATCTGCCAAATCCTTGATCAATCTTAAGTAGTTAATAATATAGCCTCTATATTCACATCAAAATACTGCTTCCTAAGCCTGTTTATTCATACTCTTACATGCAGAAAAAAGGTTTCTAAGTTCTGAAGTTTTTGTTTGTTTTTCTCTGACATCACCTTAGCTACAACTCCCTTAAACAATTCATTTTTGAGCAGATTTATACAGGTCCAGACAGAAGTTTGATACTGTCTTTTCTGGGGTTTCTTTTGTTTTTGTTTTTTTCCTGACATCATAACCAGTTAAGGCTCTCATAAACAATTCCATTTTTGAGCTAATTCACACAGGTCCGTACCTTTGAAATTATAAAAATTTATTTCCATTACTTATCACCTTTCTAGAACCAGGCTGAATAGTAAATGGTGTTTGGTTAAAATCAAGACACCACACCCAGAAAGCCCAGTGATCTGTAACCACAGCAACAACAGTTCCAGAGAAAATACACATTGAAGCCACACGCCTCATAGCATTTGAAAATCCAGTTTTCACATTTCTTTTTAAAACTATTTTTAAATTTAAAGTGGGCTAGTAAAATATAGACTTTATAGTGGGTATATTAACATAATGCTTTTTAAAAAATTTTTTCTAAAAACTTAAAGATCCATAAAACCAAATCCATTCAATTCAAAATACTTGTTGAAAGGATAATAAACATAGGACCCTAAGCCAATTACTTCTAAACTGGCCAATCTTTGACCCAGACCTTCCTCCCAGAATGCCATTGGTAACAGTGATATCAGTTTCTTTTCATAAGATCTTAGTACATCACTCTAGTCACCTCAGGGCCACCTACATATCCCTCTGCACAGGGATAAATGTACAAACTGTCTCTTTACCTCACACATCATAACCAAAATACACATCAATTTATTTTTATTTTTGGTCTATATGCTCAATTCAACACTCCTATTGCCTCCAGGCTGTATGCTAGGCTCTAAAACTGTCAAGGCTCGGTGGCCCTGTTGAGGGGATGAAAGGAAGATAAATAATCCACTTTGCCGAACGAAAGCAGACCTGGTTAGAGAGGCAGTGCAGGCCACTCTCCTGTTTCAGTTGTCTGTTGCAGGGTACTATGACTTGTGTTTTAGTATATTTCTCTTCAAATTTAATCTAAAATTCATTGATCTAATTAAATAGCTTAATACATATCCCCCTTTTTCTCATACCTTTGGCTTTTTGTTAAAGTGTTATTCTAAAAGAAGTCAGTTATTTAAAAAAAAAAAAAAGTTTGCCATTCTAAAAGACCAAAGGTAAACAGGCTTATTTGACAAAGGTTGCTTTCATAAAGTCTCAGAGACTTTAATTTTCCAAAAATAGTCAACATCTAGTCAAAGGGAGGTATTTACTGAAACTGACTTCTAAACTGTGACTAAAAAAAAATTTCTTGGCTTTCCTGCAATTTGAAGAGCTTTTAAACAGACTACCCATTTTACATTCCGAATGAATCTTGACCTGTCCTACAAGATGGGCTTTAGAGCTTAGCAAGCAGAAAATTAAGTGCATAGGACAGATAGGAAAACAGCAGTAAAAGAATATATAAAGAGGTTCTGTCCTTAGGACAGAATTCATATGTTAATTGTTTTCCATATTTTTATTCTGTAGAGAGGTAAAATTTGATACTTCAGGTAAGTTGGGTTTTTTTTTTTTTTTTAAATAAAGCCAAATGGAGAAAAATAATACACTAGGCTACTACTAAAGAATCCATATGAGGGTAAAATCTTCACACTGATTCCTGTGCACATAGAAATTAAGGAAAAAAACTGCTGCCATAATGAGCTTTTTCTTTGGTAATATTAATACACACATGCACATGCATATAAGAGCAAACATAAATGGTTATCTCTGACATTAATATACTTAATTTAATTAGTTATAGAAATTCTGTCCTTTCTCATGTTTTTAAGTTGCATATTATTTTTTTTAAAGATTGTATTTATTATTTCCACAAAGACAGAGGAAGGGAGAGAGGCAAAGAGGGAGAGAAACATCAATGTATGGTTGCCTTTCACCTGCCTCCAGCTATGGACCTGCCTGGAGATTTGGCTTGCAACCTGGTTATGTGCCCTGGCTGGGGAATCGAACCAGTGACCTTTGGGTTTGCAGGCCAGCGCCTTGTCCACTGTGTTACCAGCCAGGGAAATTGCATATTATTATATGCAAGTTTTTTTCCATAGAAAAAAGATTTCATTTCCTCAAAAAATTAAAAATAGCAATGATATAATCTAGCAATTCCACTTCTGGGTATACTTGTATATCTAAAAAACAAAATTGTTATCTGCATCCCATGTTAATTACAGCATTATTTACAATAACTAAGACATGGAAGTTACCTCTGTGTCCACTTATGGGGGACTGGATAAAGAAGTTACACCAACAGACAGAGGCACACAAAATGGAATATTAGTCAACTTTAAAAAGAAGGGAATATGCCCTTAGTGACAACAGAGGTGGGCTTTGAGGGTGTTAAGTGAAACAAGTCAGACAAAGACAGATACTATGTAGTATATATGCCCTCACTTACACGTAGAATAGAATCTAAAAAACATGAATTCCCGGAGCAAACAGATTGATGGTTACCGGAGCTGGGTGCTTCAAGTTGCAGCTTTCTCCATCCACCAAATCTTGTTTTCCATCTTTCAATCTTCCTCACCTGCTTATGGGAATTTCTCCCACCTTCCTTTATCAGCCATGATTTTTTCTTTTAAGAAGTACATACAAGCCCTGGCTGGTAGCACAGAGGATAAGGCGCCAGCCTGCGAACCCAAAGGTCGCAGGTTCAATTCCCCAGTCAGGGCACATAACCAGGTTGCAAACCAGGTCTCCAGTCAGGTCTGTGGCTGGAGGCAGGTGAAACGCAACCATACATTGAAAAAAAAAAAAAAAAGAAGAAGAAGAAAAAGGACATACAGCATTTCATGAAATCAGGGATGAGAGGGAAAATAGAAACTGTGCTCAGCTGTCTGTCCCGGTCTAATTTCTGGAAACATGGCACACGGTTAATATAATGACTCTAGGTCAGCATGCATGTGCACCACAACTGAATAAACTGGGATTCTATAGATGTCATTCCCCTCCGCAATGACCACAAGGGACAGGGAACTGGCTGGCACTGGGCAAACTCTGTTTTTATAACCAGAGTCTGTTTCCATTGGTGGCATCCATGACAGACCAGCTGTTACATATTTGGAATACCATCCCTGAAGTATACTAAATATAAATCATAAATCATTACTCAAACGTTTCCTTTACCAACAGCTTGCCAAACATTAGGAATTTACTCTGGGCCCTGAAGTGCTACTGAAGAAGAGAAAAAGAGGTAGGACCCAACTTCCTTATTTCCTAAGTCTGTCTCTCATTAATTATAACATCTTGTTTATCATGACATCCTCAGTGCCTATAACAGTGCCTGGCTCACAGCAGAAACCTGAAAAATACCACTGAATAAATTTAGATTGAATAGAATAATGAATATAATAAACAACATAATAAATAATCTCTATATATTTGTAAAATAAGTTAGATAAATGTTTAGTCACTTTAAATTGAAGATATTGATTCTTTTTATTACTCAATAGTTTTCATTAAGCTATGATACCAATAAATGTACAAAGCAAAATGAAAAAAATCATAGCTTATTATATCCAGATATTCAGGCTAGTCCATTATAATTCTCTTCTTTTTAATCCTCACCTGAGAATATGTTTATTGATTTTAGAGAGACAGGAAAAGGAGGAAAGACAGAGAAAGAGATAAGCATTGATGTGAGAGAAGCATTGATTGGATGCTTCCCAGACCAAGGACCAAACCCACCACCCAGAAATGTGCCCTGATCAGGAATCAAACCAGCACCTTTTACTGTATGTGACAATGCTCCAACCAACTGAGCACCCGGCTACAACTAATGCTCTCCTAAATCACCAATAATAAAGAGAACAACAAAGACTTATTTTAAATTATTTTATTTTTCATAGTTTTCTAACACATGGTGTTAGAAAAATGAATTTTGGCACCATGACTTAGAACTTTTTTTCAAGTTTAACCTATAAATTAAAAACAGTAGCTACAATAAGGACATTTCAACCTCACTGAGAGAAATAGTGAAAATCAAGGCACGACTCTTTTTGTGTAGAAAAATGATTTCAAAGTGGGACATAAAAAACTAATACAAAGAGTAAGAAGTATAAAATGGAGATTATGCTGGGAAGACAAAAAAGTGAATAACCCTTCCTAAAAAGACAGTAGGAGGGAGGCAAAGGGAAAAAGGCAAGAGAGGCTCACCAACTTATTTTCCTGGTATAAAATTCAAGTACTTAAAAAAATTCTTTAATCATAAAATGCTGCTACTTATCTCAAAGAAAAATTAATTCTTCTAATTTTCTAGAATTAAAAAGGCAACCACCTTCTTTGACTTAAAGACACTTAATGATTTTAAGTCAATACTTAAGAGATGGAAAGGTTTGAAAGCTTTTCTAAATCTAATACCTACATAATATAATCTACGTTGGAAAATTCATCTTAAGGAATGAACACAGGGCTTTATTTCCAATACAAATGTAAAAAAATTCTGTCTAACAATCCAAACAAAAAATGCTTCAGTGGGATATGCAGCTAGCTCATTGTATTCTGTACTAAGTTCCTAAGGAAAAATATTGTGTTATACTGTTCTTTTATTCCGTCAGGAACTACCATAAAACATACCTAATGTAGGAGGTCAAAAAAGTACTTACACATTAATTGCACACAAAATTGGTTAGAATTCCAGTTTTCCAACATTTCAAAAACTGCCAATTTTCATTTATTTCCACTTTATCTAAATGTTGATAAATAAAATGCTTCCCAGGTTTTGTTAAATAAGAAAATATCATTAGTCCCATTTGTCACTTGTACATTTGTACCTGAATATTTTATCAACTGAAACAAAAACTCAGAAAACTGACATTATTCTCAGAGACAATAACGCAAAGAAATAAATATTCACTTTAACTTTTTCTTTCTTTTCTTCTTCAATCTATGTTCTTTAAGGCTCAGAGCAGACATTAGGATACATCAAATAATTTTTTATAAAGTTTTTCCAATGTTTGGCCCAAAGTGAAGTTGTTCTGTTGAAGTTACTTAAATATTCCTCCCATCTTCTCAAGCACAACTTCAGACATGTTCATGCCAGCCATCCAATCCAAAACAAACAACCATCCGAAAGAAACTGAATAACTTAGGGGTCTATAAATGACACTGCGATGTATCTTGTTCCATTTTTAACAGGAAGTCCTTCATGCAGGTGCGTGAGCCTCCCTGGGTGCATGAAGCTCCAGCCCTTTCTGGGTGATTCAATAGAGCAATTGTACCTTAGAAATTTGCACCCACCTCCCTAAAAGAGATAAAACAAAAAATGTATTAGCCTATTATATTTCATTTTTTATCAGTAGCAAAATTTAAATTATGCCAGAAAGCGGAATCTTTAAAAAAGGAGTAAAGGCCTTTTTGCAATCACATATTTGAGAAATGTAAAAAGTAAAACTCATAATTACCTGAAAATCTTCCCCCACGTTATTGAGTGCGATGTTGATGGTAAACGTAGAAGCATCATGATGAGGACGAAGAGAGCGTTGTCTATCGGGGGAGTATTTTACCACAAAATTCAATAATGCAAACCCCTAAAAGACAAGGTAAACAAATGGATTTGCTCATTAACAGAAACAAAAAATAGCATTTTTTTGTACAAACTAGTAGGAAGTAGGCAGGAGAATCAGCAGAATAACTACCTTCGTATAATAGCCTGCAAAGACTTTCAGCGTAACCGGTGCAATAAACTCCCGGATAAAATGAAGCCATACATTCTCCAGATCAATTTGCTTCATGTGGATATCATCAGTTGGGACATTTTCATAACCACCAGATATACGACTATCCTAAAAAAAGCATTAATGACATCATAAAGTGTGGTCCATGAGCAATCCATTTATACTATCTAAGAATTTTTCCAACCCCAAACTATTACGAACAAAAAAATTAAGAGTTTAATTATGACACACCATCTGCAGTAACTGTAAAACCATATATGTATATAAAAACTTAGTTAACATGGCTTTGCAAATATACCACTGAGGCAAAATTGCAGAGTTAGTTGACTCCTTCCTACTTATTTAATGTGTTAACCCAAAAGTGAAAGGCCAGAATAAGAGGCAACAAGTGTTTATCTGAGACCCAAAAGAATAGCTATTCAGAAAGCACTGATTCCAGCAGAAACCCTGAGTGTTCAGACCAGGTGGCAAAGGCAAGGGGCGTTTATGAAAAAGGGAAGGGGAGCAATGGCATCAACAGGAGGAGGGCATTTCTTTAGGAACAGATAAGCTAACACAGGGTTGCTAATGCTAAGTAATGTTTTTAATGTTCAGTCCATGGAGTCATGGTACCTTCTTTCTTTTTGTCTTTGCACACAGTTGTCTGAAATACAATGCTGCCCTTAGGTCAAGGCCAAGGTCATTTTGCCCTGTTTCAACATTCTAAAGATTTGAGTAATAAGATGTGTGAGGCTCTGGGGCAGCAGCTCCAACTCCATTTTAAAAGTGGCTCCATTTATTCAATGTATTATTTTTTACAAATGTGTATGTGAGGTCTGACTATAAAGCAGATAAAATTAATATCCAAAGCCTTCCCAAGTCCCTGAAAAAAATGAGTTTTTTTACAGTTACCCTGCAGGCAATCTTAGCTGTTTGATGGACAGGGATTGGCTGGATCACCGATGACCAAAACAAGCTTTCCCTTCTCAGTTCCTCCCATCTACTTTATGGAACCAAAGTTCTTCCAAGATAGGTTCTCATTATTCTGCCTGCAAGCTGCTGACTGCAAGTTCTTCATCACTGTTTGAATTCCTGTCTCCTTGCTCAGCTAACTTGCCAAAGTATGTAATTAAGCAGAAGCAGTAATAGTCCAGAGTGTTCACTTCAATTTCTTTATCTTGTTACGGAACTGGCCTGTGTGGGCTCTCACAGGCAAAGAACATCCCTGAGCCACTGAGGGTAAGGCTCCTTGCCCAAGTCTTTGACACAGAATGTAAAAGCAAAACTGAATTATACTAAAGACATTCAAAGATTCCCCCTTGTTACATTTTGTACCAAATATATATATTTAGCTTAGACAATCAACCAGATAAACTTAGTATTTAGAACAGAAAGTAACCTTGAAGAACATCACAGTGTAAAGACATGCATTACCTTACCATCTCCAGCCTGGGGACAAGGACCTTCAGGGATCATCTAGTCTAATTGTATAAATATATAAATGAGAAACCGAGGCGCAGACAGATCCAATGTTAAACACTAATTCGTTAGTGGCAGCTAGCCCATTATTTCGGTCTACTCAGAGTTGTATGACAAAAAGGAAAAATCCAGGCTGAGTTCTCTAAATATCTACTCCTCCTCCCACCCACAAACACATTTTAGTTTTCTGTGTGCAATTACAACTTACATGATGTTTCCCTCCAGACCACTGGCCATAATGTTCCATTTCTTCCACCAACTCATCACAGGCTTTTTCGGAAAATATCGGAAACCAAAAGACATCTGGACAAGGCTATAAAACAATGGCATTGCCGTTAAGAGAATAACATTTTTGTGTCTTTTAACTAATAACCTGCATTTCAAAAGTAACAGGACAGAATGGTCAATATTTATGTCACATAGATGTCCTTTTTAAGAAGTTTGTCCCACCTTATTGACATTACTATTATATTACATACAATACTAGTTTGAGGTCACTTTTTTTTAACACATTCTGATACTTTTTTTCTTTTTTCCACATCTTAATATCGGCGGCATCAACGTGTGTCTTAAAGTCATACCTCGCCAAGCAGCCACTGTGATGTAGTTTTCATGCCACAGTGCTCAGTCAGATACTCATCTGTCCTCACCTTGTGTGAGTACATATTGTACGTCTGTGTGTGCATATATACACACATGCATTTACTGGTGTTGCATTTGCTGAATGGGGTTGCCCTTTTACATGATTTACACTAAAATTTGCAACAGCACACAAAAGTTGCATATACCGTACACTAGAACATGTAACATCTATGCATTAAAAAGTCTAAACGAAGTCTTTCAACATGTATCAAATTCAAAAATTCTAAATGACAAGAAAACACAGTGTCATAGTTTAATTGTCAGTGTTTTTTTTTTTTTTTTCTTTCTCGCACTACACAAAACAAGGTATCTCAGAATCAAAGATGCCTTATATTTTCTGATATAAGGTATTTGCAATAGTTTGGAATACCAAGAAGAGAGTCTTAGAACCCAATTTCTCTCAAAGCTAATCTTTCACTGAAAGGGGTCTGCCAATGGCTCCTTATTTTTAGTGGTTTGAGAAAGCTATGACATTGGGAGCACACTTTTAAAAAGCCATCATCTTAAGTTTCTTATTCATCTCTATATTTCACAGTTTTACAGCTCTATGACCCTTAAGACTATAAAACTGGAAATTAAGACATGAATTTCCCCTAAATTAGGACAGTTTCTCCATTTTCATAACATCCTCCACTAAGACAAGTACTGCAGCAATTATTTGCCCTTCTGGAAGCTATATAAAAAAAAAATGCTCTACATATCATAGTAATTATTTTTATTTATAGAGGAAGTAAAAGGGAGAGAGAAAGAAAGAGAAAGAAATATTGATCAGTTGCCTCTTTTGTGCACTCTGAGGGGACCAAACCCATACCCCAGGGATGTATCCCGGCCAGGAATTGAACCAGCTTTGTTGGGTGATGCCCAACCAACAAAGTATACCAATCAGGGATCATAGTCATTATAAATACAAACCTGTTCAACTATATTTTCAGTGAAAATCTTTGAATAATCACGGTTTATATACTTTTCCTTCCAGTCCTACCAAAAAAAAAAAAAATCAATTACACAAATTAAAGCAAATACTTTAATAAAAATATAAAGTATATGCATTTTAGAAATTGAGCAAACAACTTATAAATGACCATTTGTTTTGGACAAAATAGGAGTTCTCAGAAACCACAGTTTATGTTTTTTAATATTTGTCTGATTCTGTGTATGCTCATATCTTTCTATGAAACACAAAATTTTTACTTATAAAGTATCTTAGGATTTTAAAAACTTGAGTAGTCTATAGTGATTAGATTTATATGCTATAGCATGTGAAAATACACAAGGGTAGATAAATATATTTAAAAGTGAACAATAACAAATTCTATCAACAAATATTAGTAAATATTAGTTAACACATTAATCAACTTAAGTAATACTTTTATAGTGAATTCCTCTAAAATAATTGAAAATTTTAAAATGTATTTAAAATGTCTTTCTTTGCTTCAGTTTTTAATATTTTTCAACGAATGATCATAGGGTTACTAACACTTCACTTCTTTTAGTTACTAAAATAAGGTATACGATCATATATTTAAAAACAGGTCCTGTTCATGATAATTCATGAACCTGATTCTTCTTTTTAACCAATCTCTGACACATAAACCACATACTAAGACATCTAGTCTTTGTCAACATCAGCTAAACCATGCAGCTTTTCCTGAGTCAAGGGTTTTTATTTAAAATCACAATTATGTAAAGGGTATATATTAAAATATTAAGTGATTTCTTATCCAAACAGATCTCTTCTTGAAAGTATTAACACAATTCTTAATTTTTTCTTTACACAATATAAATACAGGGAACCAAGGGGGAAGAACTGAAATATAATATATCTAATCAAAATATTTTCCAAAAATATTTGTCTAAAATAAACCTTTTGAAGCTGGATTTCAGAGAAGTCCAAATAATTTATATGCCATTCTTAGTTTTGATATCTCTATTTATATGTAGCTCAGATATTTTTGATATATAGAAACAAAGCTAGTTACAAATTCTTATTTCATTTACAGTACATAATCATAATGATCAAATTACTATATTATCTCATTATTCTCTCTAATGTTGATTAGTTTTCTAACTCCAAAATATGGGAAAAGTCAGAAGTAAATAATAACATTTCGGAAGTTTTCTATATCCTTTCTTATGTATCATTACTGATTTTTAAAGTTAAAAAAGCCCCTTAAATTTTGCATTAACTTTTCATTTTGGACACTTTTCAAATATCATTGAAAAAACTGGGACCTTACTACATTTTTAGGAATTCTGATACTGGGACAATCATTAAATATTTTGCTATCTATATCTCCCACAAGGTGTATCCGTATTCCAAAAAATAAAGTAAACACATAGAAAGAAATGCAGCCCCAAACTAACTTGTGATATTATCATTGTGTACTCTCCAAAGATTTGAATTTTACACAAGCATCTACAATTCCAGATGTAATTGGAATATTTTTTCCAAGAAGCTAACATTACCCCGGAAATCAAATAATTCTCTTTATCAAAATAACAAGAAATTCAATGCTAAAGTAAAATATGTAATTCCACCCTCACCATTTAAAAAAGCTTCTTCTCAAGTCTACTCCTGTGAAAGATGAAGATATGCAGCTAAAATGAACTGAAAGTGCTTTTAAAATACACAAATGTCAGAAGATATTTTAAAAATTCAACTGAGTATTTAGAGACCATAAATTTACTATTCCCGGATGTCAACTGTTCCTACAAAATAAGCGGAATTCTGATAAGATGGATTGAGTCTTTATAATTTAAAACTTTTACTACTGGCAAGGGAAAGCCATAAATAGTGGTATTACAAAGATGATTATTGAAGAGAGTATTTTCCCTTAAATATGTGCTGACTTGACTAAAGGGAACATGCCCCAGTAAGACCAAAAGAAAAAGTTAATTCCTCTGTGATTTATATCTTTCAGTAAAGAAATGATTTTAGACTTTAAAAGGAAATAGTTTCCTCTGCTTAAGACTTTCTTTATATGCTCAATCCACTTACTCTGGAATTTTCTCTGGCTCTCTTTGGTATACATTCACAAAATTGCTTTAAAAAAATAAGCAAAAGGATAAAATAAAATGCATTTTCCCAAACTAACTCTTAAATTTTATTCCTGAAAATCAAAATATAATATTGTCATATGTCAGCTATTGTAAACATTTCTTTTAAACTTCAAAATTTGATGGAGCTTTTCAATACATAAGTAGAAATACTGGGAGAAATTTTTTTTAAACTACTAATTCCCTTCCCTAAACCTTATATATATCTTAATTAAAAAAAAAAAAAAAGTTCTCGGTCAATCTACTCTAAAGGATATAAAACATAATTAATGACAGCTTTTCAAAAATGATATAATTTTTAAAACTTTTAAAGCCTCTTACCACATTTTAATATTATTAACCTGATTTATATTCATCTATTTAGAGTTACAGGAAAAAAAATAATAAATAAAGTTGAATATGAAATACATACCACAGGATTTTCAAAAATCTGCCAAAGGTCATTATTATAATGGGAAGTATTGTAATTAGCAGTTGATAATAGTCTTCCAAATTCATGTCTATTAGAAATGTACATAAATAAACCCTATATGTCAAAAAATAAGAGTATTAACAATCTTATAATAATAAAGTACAAAAATACCATTAATCATAGAAAAACATGACATTAATTTCAACTTTTATATTTTCATTCATGAACATGCATTTTTATTTTTCATATAAACCATGCATGATTACAAATGAGAGAAATAAAATTTTGATGCATTATGAATTCAGCCACCACACAAAACTAATTGCTAGCACTGGCACTCAACTGAAAAATAGAAGACGTAGAATGGACCTTTTATGTCCTTTTCTCATTGATCCTAGATGTAGACATTGGAAAAAAAATTCCTGTTTGAAAGTAGAAGTATTTTTGAAACACCAAAGTTCAATGCAATGAATCGTACCTCTTTTGGCTTCTTTCCCTTTCAAAGAAGACATCACATTTTTAATAAGAATTGAAATGTCAATATTATTTCATCTATCTTATTCTTTTATTGTCCAAATGTTTAAAAACTGAACATAGATATTACTCATACATTATAAAGCAGCTGAAGAAAATCAGTTTCATATCCCTGTCCCAACCCAGATAAATGTGGCAACACCATTAAATTAAGGTTGTTTATTTTCTACCTGTTTTAATGGTAAAAAAAAGGTTAGTTATTAATAATAAAATAAAATTCATGAAGAATGCCCAAGTCTCATTTTAATCAAGATGTACTTTATACATCCTACTTCTTCTCTCCCTTAAAAAAACCAAAAACTAGTGAAAGAGATTTATTTAGGTTTCATTTTCTCATCTGTCAACCATAAAGTGTAAATTAGTAAATTAGCACAAGGAACTGAGAGTTGAACATCACATAATCCCCACCCCTAATACACAAGGCTTACAAGCACATACACAGATTCAGAACCAGTGAATACCAAAAGTTTACCAAGCTAAATGGAAAAGAGACTTTAAAAAACTTTATTGTTAGTCAGTATATCACAGCTTATATTCATTAAATAAACAAAAACAAATAAAAATAAATAAAAATAACACCTTTGGGGGGCTGAGCATTTGGAATGTTTCCGGAGTAGGGGAGTCTTTTTCCCTTTGTAAAGTCTAAAATGAAGAGAAGCATTGGGTAAGTTGACCTGTACAGCCACTCTCTCAGGTATTCTCAGGTAAATAAAATAGCAGCCCTTGATGAAAAGCTGACATTCTGCAGTCCTTCATAGAAAACATGCAAAACAAGCAAAGCTTATAGAGCACACAAAGAAACCACTTCAGCCTTTTTTTTTTTTTTTTTTTTTTGATGAAACATATATCCAAGCTCATTCCACAGAATTTCCATTAGACACAAAATCAAGACAAAGAAATAAATGTGTAAGAAAAATATATGTAAGAGAGGCCATTCCGGGATGCGCTGTTGAGTCAAATCAGCCAAACATGAGCACAAATTACAATAACAGGGATGGAGGATATTCAATATAACAATGCATATAGGTTTGTAGGAGAAACAAACATATTCAAACAACACATGCCTTATTAAACTGGTAAAAAAAACACTTGCCAACTTTTCTGATTTTCCCAAAATTACATTTGCTTACGCAAACTTGAACACAATAAGCTAATCCTTTCTAAAACAGAAAATGGTATAAATACATTTTAAAAGGTATTTATACATTTTGAAAAACAAATTGTTTTCTACAGTCACTGAAGCTATATAATGAAAGTAGACTTGTAGAGTAGCAATGTATCATTAATTTTTGGATATAGTAGCTATACTACATACCTCCATCCTTCTCCCAGTTTAGTGGTAAGGAGTGTGGAGATACTGATGATAAAGTATGGACATTGGTTTTCAGAGTAAAAATATGTTCTTAACTGTGTAAATGACCATTTCACCCAGGATCTATTTAATAAGTTTTAATTAGGTCCACCTTTCAATATAGAATTGCAAATGGAAGTAAAGGTGAATTCTTAAAAATGAAATGTTAACTTGTAACACATTCATGTTTATTAATGAATCCCACCATGGTTTATGAGTGGACCTAATCACCAATCTAATTTTTCAAATGTCCCAGAAGTAAATATTCACAAATTATTTTCCATAATTATTCAAATTTTTCAACACAGAACCAAAAAAATTGGCTAGTATTTACCAATTAGAAAGAAAAGGAACATCAGCAGACAATGGCATATCAACTGGGAAAGCAAGCCATTTTCTGAGAACATCAAGCCAGCCATCATCATATCCCTACCATTTCTCTAGCATTTCGGCAAAGAGCCATGTCAGGGTCCAGTCTATCTCGAACAAAATAGTTCCTTTCATTCATCTCTGATCGAAGAGTCTTTCCTTTGATTAAATACACATTAGCCATGTACGGGACATTCCATATCCCTCTGAAAGTAAAGAGAAGACATTCCCAAATATCACAAATACAAAATATTTAAAGTTTTATTTTTGTTTTAAAAATAAAAGCCTTTTATGTTTTAAATTATGTGTGTGTAACTGAATCAAATTACATGGAAATGCAAACACATTTAATGATATCTGACATATATACACACATGCGTATAATATATATGAGATCATTTGGTATATGCTACATTATTATGAGATAAATCACTACTTCCCTAAATAAACTTTATTTTAAAGTTGATACCTGTTTGGTATTTTGGCCATCACCCCTCACTTAGTTGTTACAGTTACTTAATAATCTGTTGTCCAGAAGATGTCACCATTTAAGACTAAGCAGTTTGATAGAAAAAAATAATGACATGCAGCTGTTTTCCTAGAGCTAATTCACACTGGCTCCTCAGAGCTTACTTGTAACTTTACTTCCCACGTCTATGCTCTGTGACTTCACATCAGAAGCTTGAAATCAGCCATGGAAGAAGTTAACACCATGGACCCTCTAACCCCAAGAACCAGCTATTAGACATTTACCAACACACCACTGAATATAGCCTAAAATTCCCCTAGAACCTATTCCCTTGAAAGTAATTAAGCCATCTCAAATTTTTGAAAAAGGAGAAGGTATGAAGAAATATAGTCAGAAGGTCATGGGAGGCACAATAGTTTGTGCTTCATTCTTCCCACAGACCCAACCATCCTCTCACTCTGAGCATGACTCATTTCCTAAGAACAGTACAAGAAACGCTTTGCCTGAAGGCATATATGTGCCTGTAGCTTTTAGAGAACAAAAAGGGAAGATCTTGAGCCCCCAAAAATCTACATATTAACAAGAACATAATAATATTTTGTCTTATTAGATGAGCCTCAAGAGAAATGGTTTTAAAAATATATATCGTATCATATGAATTCAGAAATTAACCACATAATAGCATAAACATAATATAGTTTAAAAAAGTTAATCACTGGCCGAGTGTAGTCTTTCAATTTTGAAAGAAAACATACAGGTCATAAGATGTCATTCCTTCATACAATTTTTGTACATGAAGTTTATTCTTGCTTTACTTAGATCAAAAACCTCTACCTTATTCTTACCCTAATACTTTAGACAATGACAGGGGGCAGGACAGAAAATCACCAGTGCCCACAGCAAGTTAGGTAAAACATGAATTGTCTATTCTTCTTCTGTGCACCCTTATTTCTACTACACCCACAGTCAATTTCAGGCCTGTGGTCTATACAAATAATCCCAGAGATCATATAAGTACTTTGAAGCAACAGAATACAAATATTAATACTTAATTGTGTTTTTTCAACTATCATGCTTCTTAATTGTAGCTAAAAAAGCCTTTATCATATTTATATAACATATAAATTTACTATTATTTTCACAAATAAAACATTTTTTTACTACTTAACTGTAAAACAAGAAATGTGTGAGGTTTTTTTTTCTAAATTTCTAAATTCTTTCATTTTAGTAATTAAAGAATGTTTTCCCTTTTTAATTGGACTGACATACTTGCAAAACTAGGCAAAGCGCTTAATCTCTCTTCATTCTGGTCCATTGTGGGCATAAAAAAAAATAAAGAAAGAATAAGAGTCTTCTATAATATTACCTTAGCAAAAAGAAAAAAAAATATATATATATATACATATATATATACCTCAATCATCATTATTTTTTAGTTTAAAAATATCATCTATTATCTTTGAGATACATATATATACACACACATATACACATATATATACACATACATACACATGTATACATATATATGTGTGTGTATATATATATATTTCAATTGTGCACATACTTTGTAACAAATACACTCTTTTCTAATTCCAGAAATTGAAAGCAGATATTGGTGAGAAAATTGATCTTCATAGCAAAATATTAGCTATTACACAGAAAATGCTTTGCAATAGAAAATGTTGGAAGGTTTTGATGCAGAGCATTCTTTTTATTTGCTTGTTTATAAGTTTTGAAACCAACAAAACAACCTTCATCCTGGCCACTAAATAAATTAGCAAAATTTGCTTTATAAACTTTTAACTAAACAATAATTACTCCGCTAATAATTGGTAAGGTTGCTACCCATGATAACCATATATCACCTCTTGGCATTTCCCACAAAAGTGAGTTTGTTCTTTTGAAGATTTAAAATTTTACATAGAATGTTTTATTTTTTTGTTGTTTTTGTTTTGTTTTTTTGTAAAATACTAGTTTATACTAGTATTTTAGGATTCCAAGTAATCCCCAGGTTTTCAAATTTCCATTAAACATAAAAAACGATGCCCTGGTTGGGTGGCTCAGTTGGTTGGAATGTCATCTCATGCACCAAAAGGTTGTGAGTTGGTTGGAATGTCATCTCATGCACCAAAAGGTTGTGAGTTCAATTCTGAGTAAGGGCACATGCCAGTTATACGTTAGGGCATGTATGGGAAGCAACCAATCAATGTTTCTCTCACAACGATGTTGCTTTCTCTCTCTCTCTCTCTCTTTCTCTCTCTCTCTCTCTGTCTCTGTCTCTCTCTCTCTGTCTCCCTCTATCCCCTTCTCTCTCCCCCTCCCTCTCACACCTTCCTTTCCCTCAAATCAATAAACATATTCTTGAGTGAAAATGGAAAAAAAGATAATTAGTAAAAAGAAATATTTCCAGTAAAATTAATAAGCCCCCATCTCTAGATCATGGTATGTTACATTAAAATATTATAAAAGATTATAATTAAGTAACTTACATTCGATTCCCTTGAACAATATCCACATAATCTTCAGATCGAGCATAGTATCCATCAGGACTAAGTGCTCCCCAGAAGTTGGACCACAGCTTTCCATGGCGAGTTACAAGAGGAGCAATTATGTTTCTAAAGAGAAAAAAAAGTCTTGGTAACTAGTTTTTTTAATGACCACACACTTATGAGTTCTGGACTTAGCATGACAAATAAAAACAATAACAGTTCATTTAACACACATGCAGTTAATCCAAGACATGAAAATAAAATAGAGAAATTTATTTCCAACACTTTTTCTTAAATAAGAACAGTGCTGATTTTAAAAGACAACAAAAGTAACTCAAAATGTGAATGAAAATATAAAAAGGATTTTTAAAAGACCCTTACTTATGTCCAAAAAGTGAAACTACCTTAATTATTTCAGAAACTGTACTATATAAAATCAAATCTTTTCATTGTTATTAAAGAGACATAATAATCCCTGGTGCACTAAGGTATTTGATAAATCTGTTAAATTGAAAAAAAGGAATGATGATAGGCTAAAATATCTGTAAATGAGCCAGTTTTCCTGAAGTTAAGTCCTCCCTTTAAAGTTTGTTTCCATTTTTTACAACTTTGAAAATGGGTTGTGCTAACCCTGGCAACATGGAATACTTTTCTGGTTCTGTAACTATTTTAGAAAACAGAGTAGCACTCTACCTACTAGTGAATTATCTCTTTGAGAAAGCACATGTTACATGTCATATTTCGTCTTAGGAAAATCTAATTTACAGTGTGTCAACATTTTCCAAATAAGGTAACAAAATCTAAAGTTCCTCTATAATTCTAAAATTCAATGCACTGCAGATGTATCTCACCGTTTTTAAGAAAAGCTCACAAAACTCCAAGATAAAGCTATGGATGACTATCCTCCATGAAAAACCTATTCCACAACACACCAATCTTGTGAAGACCAGGGGTGCCTTTGCTCTTACAGAAAAGGGAAGTCTACTCATAAAATATGCAACATGCAAATAATGATTGTGGTTTAATTTTTTCTGGTTCCTATTAAAATGAAATGTTAAGCAGAAACACTTTTTTATTTGTTTAAAATACAAATAACAAAATATAATCTATACATTATGTTTAGGAAATGATAATTCTCTGTCAATAATGGACAAGATAAAATATTTAATAGAAAAAAATTAAATCTCAGCTGCCTCCCAAAGACAGATGGACAAAGAAATGTTGAAAATCAAAATCTATGTGTTGTATACCTAGTGTTTCTGAGTATGGAAATACAAGAATAATAGCTGGGGGTGATGAAATGCACTAAATAACTGAAGGAGTAAAATTTGGAGCAAGGCAGAAAACAGCAGAGATAGAAGGAGAGGGAGAAGAGGACTAGGTGAGATGCTGAAAAGCCTCATGTCCTACGATGTGAACCACCCCTTACTCCCCAAGCCTTCAGTCAAGACTACAGCAAGAGTTTTAGTATATGTAACTGAGTTGCAGGAACTACATGTTTGGATACAGGAGCATATCATGTGAAACTTCTTTGATAACAGAAATTTATGAAACTAGAGAAATAACCAAAGTTCTACAGACTCTTATGAGGGAAGTTTAATATTTTACAAAGGTTTAAAACGTTAGATTGGTTTTAAGGGGTATATACGTGAAATGTATAGCATGAATTTATTAATAGAATTAGTACCTACCAAGTGTCATATAATAAAAACATCTAAGTACTATTAGAAGCATACGTATATTAGAAGCATTGAATTTTAGTCAAATTAAGAGAAAATCAATACGGTACTCTCAAGAAAATATTACTGAATTCCACAGGTTTTAAGAATTACAAATCACAACTCTATTCCATATGCTTTTCTTTGTGTGATGATTTGAAAACCTTATACATATGTTTTAAAACATTGCCTGCACCCTGGCTGGTGTAGCTCAGTAGACTGAGTGCCAGTCTGTGAACCAGAGGGTTGCTGGTTCAATTCCCAATCAGGGCACATGCCTGGGCTGTGTGCCAAATCCCCAGTAGGGGTGCTTGAGAGGCAGCTCCACATCGATGTTTGTCTCCCTCTCTCCCTCACTTCCCTCCCCTCTAAAAATAAATAAAACTTTTTAAAAATCATTAAAAAGTTGTCTGCAATTTACACTTATCATAAATTGATATGTATTTATTCATAGTTATATAGCAGCAGAGCTGTATACAGGTTAATACTGAGAAGTCTTAGATTTTGAAGTATTAACTGAATTCTGAAATTACCTGATCATTTACATATAGGGCAGGATAGTAGAGCATAACAATTTTCTCATATATTTTAGTTAGTAAAATAAAAAGTTATATTTCACTGCTAGCTACTCTGTCATGAGAAATAATTGTGTTAATATATATAAGTGTATTTAGAACAATACTGGGCACTTAATAAGCACTCACTAAATGTAAGCTATTAGTATGTGTATTAATAATACTATTATTAGTGGTAGAAATTGTATTAATAAGTGAAGATGTAATATCATTATAAGCTGGTATAGATGGTATCTTTTTCCTATTCCAATTCATTTAAATGAAAACAGGTATAGACCAGCCTGGGTAATTAGTCTAGTACTAAATAAAACAACAGATATGGCTGCGAAATTTGCACCTCTGAAATTTCAACTTCTAAATGCTACAACTCTCTTTGTAATAACTTTTTAGGTCAAAAGCTTTATAAAATCCTGTTGTAAAATTATTTACAGAAAATTTTGAAATCCCAATTTTTACCTCTACCAGATATATCACAACTTCACCTGTCTTTAGAAAAACAAGGCATACATAACTGGTTGTCTCCCTCCCTCCCTCTCTTCCTCTCTCTCTTTTCTCTCTCTCAAAAAAGAATAAATAAATTTTTTTAAATAAAATGAACTAATAAAAATAATTTGACACTGGTTTTTATATCATACCTGTTTTGTTCAATCAAAATTTTTAAAGTCCTTGGATTTGTCAAAACAACATCTGCATCCACACTGAAGTAATAATTGCAGCTGTCATCTTGGCGGCAGAAATCCCTGACATGGAAAAAGAAATAAGAATTAGAAAAAAATATTTACTGTTGAAAAAATATTAACATAAAGTATATATGTAAATTAAATAGTCTTTAATGTAGTTTTTTAAATCAAAATAGTAAGACAATATCCAAAAGGGTAAGCATTGTCTTGAACTTCAAAATGGTCAATTTGTCAACACAGATGTCCACAGGCAGATTCAACACTAAAAATTTTAGGCCAGGTGAAACACATTTCTAGCTAGTAAACATTTTAAAACATAAAGCATGTCAGAATGGCAATTTATAATTTAAAATTAAATCTCCTCTAAAAAGGAAAAATAGTTCACCCCAATGCACTTACCAACTTTTGTATCAAAAAATCAAAATGTTTTTACACATGTGCACATACATGCACACACAAACACACACTGTAAAATCTTGTAAATCCAACAACTCAGATTTCAGGGAATGTTGGAGATACAGGTAAATTTCTCTTTAGGTATTAATATATTTTGAACTTGATTAGCATGAAATTCTTTCTAAGATTGCTACTCCCTTGCTTCTTACTAGGGACACTGTGATATATGAAAATCTTTCCAGTATTATGGTTTCTGCATTTGAGGTCCTTAACTTCTGTACTCCCAGTTATCACTTTCAGCTCATGTCAGTGTGTACCTCCACACCACATGCACTCCTAACTTACTCCCAAACCAGGACAGCAGGCAGTAAAGTAGTTAACATTATACATATAACTTAAAAATAAGTTTTGAATATGGACTCAGGGATTCTCCAAAAATCAAGTTATGGGACCATCAGTAAAGACATCAGTTTGGTTTTCCTGAGACCGGCTTCCTATGTATCCCTTACCCCCTACAGCAAGCAGTATCTGTCATGCTCAGCCTTAAATTTTCACAGCACAAAACAAGATGTCACCATTACTTATTCACCCTCTCATCAATGGTTATTAGCCTACTGCCTGGACTATTCAATTACCATTACTGAAGAAAATATTGTTTTTACTATTACCAGACTTATACTAGTAATCTCTCTGAAGTATTAAAAGGGTTAGACAGAGGAACTAAAGTATTTCCTCTGGTAGAGTATTTTTAGATCAGTAGATAACTAGAATGCAGAAATATCCTATTTCCCCCTTAGTCTATAACACTCATTTTTTAAAAGATTTTATATTATTTTTAGAGAGGGGGAAAGGAGGGAGGAAGAAAGGGAGAGAAACATCATTGTAGGGTTGCCTTTCACCTGCCTCCAGCTAGGGACCTGGCTGAAGACCTGGCTTGCAACCTGGGTAGGTGCCCTGATTGGGAATAGAACCAGCAACATTTGGGTTTGCAGGTCAGTGCTCAATCTACTGAGCCACGTCAGCCACGGCCTAAAACGCTCATTTTTACCACACAAAAACTTCAGATAGTAGCCATTTCAATCATTGCTTACATAAGTCCTACTGTATATTTGTCCGAGTATTTTTTAATCTCGACATTAAATTCAATTAATAGCTTGATTAAGTCATATGGACTCTTAGCCATTAAAAGAAAAATGAAAATAATTTCCATGGCCTTTATGTACAAATGCAGACAGAGTTTAACAGTAGAAGATACATGTGCACAAACTCATACACACACACACATTTAATGGAGACATTCAAGTTTAAGGTATTAATTTTTAAGTTTTCTTTTAAGTTTCTACAGTAGAAACTGTTTAACTTAAATTTATTAAAACATACATTCCCAGCCCTGGCTGGTGGCTCAGTGGATAGGCACCGACCTGGGAACCCAAAGGTCACCGGTTCAATTCCCCAGTCAGGGCACATAACCAGGTTGCAAGCCAGGTCTCCAGCCAGGTCCCCAGCGGGAGGCAGGTGAAAGGCAACCATACACTGATGCTTCTCTCCCTTTCTTCCTCCCTCCCTGCCCTTCTCTCTGAAAATAATTAATAAAATCTTATTAAAAAAAAGAAAGAAAGAAAGAAAGAAAGAAACATACATTCCCATGTTTCTGGCTTCGGCTTGACTTAGATTTTCTTCTGGTCCTACTATTTTTATAGTACTTATTTCATGTTTAGCTTTGTCAAAAAATACCTTGATGTCCTTTTCATGATAAACTTCCTGTAACATATTTAAAAAATAGAAAAACAGTGAGAAAATAGAGCAATAAGATGACTGAAGTATTCATATGTTGGGATGAGTTCACATTCAAAGTGGTGAATTCCACAGTGTACATAATCACTCGATTACAGGCAAAATGATAACCAAATTAAACATTTTATTTAAATATCACCACATATAGAATTTAAAATTGATACACATTAATATTTTTAAAGAGAAGGTACTTCAATATTATTTTAACATTTATTCCTAGACAGGTGATTACATAAATATTTAAATACTGGATGCCATAAAGTGTTTCCAACTGGGGGCTGGGGAAAGAGTAGAGAAATGGCTTATGGCCCAAGAACGATAGACATGTGTTGTAAAGTACCCATTAAAAATGTATATCAAACCTAACAGATACTAATGTGAGTTATAAACAGTCTTACAAAATAAATATTACAATATCTATGACAACAGAGAGAAAAATAATCAACCATGTTTGATCCATAAAATTGTCCATGTCATGAGGCTTACCTCAATATTATGATATTAGATTTTAGGCTTTTAGTCTTAATGTCTGAAAAGGGCAAATCAGGAATCCAAAAATCCCCTACTTAATTTGGCCCCAAGGATTTTTTTCAGACACAAACAGATAATAACGAACAGTTCCAAAGAAAATAAAAATACATTTTACATAAAATATTCATTTATCGAATACTTACTTTGTTATGAATAAATACTTTAAGGGCTTCTTTTGGGTAATCCAGAGTCAGTAATATGTCCAGAAATCGAGGTAGGAAAGGGGTTGGTTGCTCAATAAAAACACCTATTGTTACATTTGGATAGACCTTTGTTTTATAGCAGACATAAGAAAAAAATTATCATTAGTGTGGTTTTACTTTAACTTTTATTCAAGTCTTAGTCAGAACATCAAATATACTTGAATATAAATTTAATGCAATATGCTAAATTTGAATGGCCCAACGACAATTCTCTCACATTGAAAGTGCATTTTTGTAAACCCCATCAAAATGATTGATTTTACTCACTGGTATCTTGGCATTATGAATTAGATTTGAAGAGGAGATTCACTCTCATATTTATTATACAAATATAATTAAAGATACTGCCTACTCTACCATTCGACACTTCCTTTATAATAGTCCTTAAAGAAACATCTTTCAGATCTGAATCTATTTTGACAGTGTTATCTAAAATTAGAATGCCAATTGTGTTTCCCCTTTTGTTTTCAAGGCTTAGAAGTTCAGTGGTTAATCTGAAGCTCAAATAAAGCTGGCAAGGATGTGAAGAAAGGAGAACCCTGTAAGGTGTTGGTGGGAATGGAGACTGGTGCAGCCATTGTGGAAAGCAGTAAGGGGTTTCCTCAAAGAATTAAAAGTGAAACTGCCTTCTGACCCAGCAATTCTGGGAATTTATATGAAGAAAGCCAAAACACAAATTTGAAAGAAAATATGCACCCCTATGTTCAATGCAGCATTATTACAGTAGCCAAGATTTGGAAACAGCCCAAGTGTCCATCAGTAGATGAGTGGATAAAACAGCTCTCGTACTTTTACACAATGGAATACTACTTGGCCATAAAAAGAGGAAAAGTTTACCCTTTATGACTACATAGAGAGAGTTATATAGTATGTTATGCTAAGTGAAATAAGCCAGTCAGAGAAAACAGGTAGCATATGATTTCACTCGTGTGGAATCTAATGAACAAAGTGAACTAACATACAAAATAGAGACAGACTCAAAGATAAGATGGGGAACTGACAGTACTCAGAGGTAGTGGTTGGGACTGAGCTGAAAAGAGAAAGAACTCACAGATATGGACAACAGTGTGGTAACTGAAGAGGTGGGAGAGAGGGGGGTGGCAGAGGTGGAAGAGGATACAAGGGGGTTAAATGGGGAAAAAAATAAAATAAAGTAAGTTTTGACAGTAAAAACAAGTACCATAAAGTTACTTATTATACCAATTTATACATGAGAAAAATGGAATTTAGAAATGTTTAGCAATCAAGGACACATAACTTGTAGGTAAAGAACTAAGCTTCAACAGGCTACATCTTCATTATCAATCTACGTTCATTTTCATACACTAATGATAACAACAGTTAACATTTAGCAAAGGCTTAGAAGTTCATATATGTATCAAATAAACATATTATAATAAATTATATAATTTTATTTAACTCTCCTACTGACTCTCTGAGAAAGCCATTATTATATTTATATATAAAGAAACTTGCTTATGACCCAATTGGAGATTGTGGTAGACTTGACATCTTAACTACCCATATAATTTTAATTTTTTTACCTATTGCATAGTAACTAAATATATAAAACATATAAGATATTTATTTTGCTTAATAGAATGGTTTTCCTTTCTAGTATATTTTAATAGGCTATAAGTCAAAATAGCCTAAGAATCAAGTGATATATACCAATAAGCAAATAAAAGATAAACAATTTTAATGCAAGTATTTTTCTATCTTTGCACCAGGAAGTTTATATAAATAAAACCAAACAGATATAAAGTATTAACTCTCCCTCCAGGAGACAGAACTACTTTCTGCTGAAAGAATCAGCTTGAATTTCTAAACATAACATGTCAAGATGCAGCTTCATTTAGAAATATTCTGGCATTCTTTCCAGATAGGAAACATTCAGTTTAGTATTTGAGAGACTGGCTAAAAATTCTTATTTTTATATAAAATAGGGCTCTATGTACAGAACTTCTCAGTGGGTGTCAAGTTACAGAGCACATTATTGCAAACCTGTGAATTGGAAAGACAGAAACCCTTTTTCCCTGGGCACAGGTGCACTCTGTGACTGAGCTCAGAGTCAGGCAGACACAAGCTGAACGCTACTCAGCCATTAAAAAAGACAAAATGCTGCCATTTTATACAACATGGGTGTATCTTGCAAGTATCATGTTAGGTGAAATAAGTCAGACAAAAAACTCAAGAAGCATATGATTTCACTCATGTGAGATATAAAACTGAAAGCAACAAATGAACAAAGAAAAGCAAACAAATAAAAACTCATAGATACAGATGACAGTACGGTGATTACCAGAGGGCAAGGGATAGAGAAAATAAAATGGTAAAAGGAGTCAAATATATGTGATCAACAGAGATTTTACTTTCAGCGGGAGGCACACAATGCAATATACAGATGCTGTATTGTAAAAATAAACCTCTATAATTTTAATAACCAATGTTACACCAACAAATTTTTATAAACATAAGAATGACAAGAAAAACTTAAAAAATTAAAAGCACCTAACTGTGCACAAGTTCATCTTTATCTTCCTTTAGACAGTGATATGAATAGAATTTGGTAATATTTTACAGTGAGAGTGTTTTGTATATGCATGGGTTCAGAAGTTACTGAGAATTTTACTTTTGTCTACTCTTTCTACTTATCTGGCATTCTGTAGATATTCAATAAGCTTATGGTGAGTAACAAAAGACATCAACCTTAATGACCAACATCATCCCTAGAATCCATATATTACATAATAGACTTCCAAGTCACAAGAGCAATTTTTTGGAAAAAAACTGCTACTATGTAATATCCTAAAACTGCCCTGGCATTGACAGAAGAACTAACAAAAATATATTTCTAATGGATTGTTTACCCTAAAAGTGTAAATAATAAACTATTGTGTAATTCTCTATAAAATATATACATGGTGAGGCAAAGGTAGGTTGATAGTTATATGTATGTGAAACAGTTTATTCTTGTATTGTTATTTATTAATTATTGTTTTATTTTCCATATGAACTGTAAACCTACTTTTGCCCCACCCTATATAAGTAAGTAGCACTGTGCCTGGCATAAATGATGTACCTGACATCCAAGCAAAATTGCAGGGATCAAGAATATAGGGTCCAGTGCTCGCTTCGGCAGCACATATACTAAAATTGGAACGATACAGAGAAGATTAGCATGGCCCCTGCACAAGGATGACACGCAAATTCGTGAAGCGTTCCATATTTTTTAGACATATAGATCAATGGAACAGAATAGAGAGCCCAGAAATTAACCCAGGACTCTATGGTCAACTCATATTTGACAAAGGGGGAAGGAACATCCAATGGAGTCAAAACAGTCTCTTCAACAAATGGTGCTGGGAGAACTGGACAGCAACATGCAAAAAGATAAAACTAGACCACCAACTTACACCATACACCAAAATAAACTCAAGATGGATAAAGGATTTAAACATAAGCAGTGCCACCATAAAGGTCCTGGAGAAAATATAGGCAGTAAACTTTCGGATATCCTATGCAAAAATATGTTTACTGATACTTCACCAAGGGCAAAGGAAATCAAAGAATGAATCAACAAATGGGACTATATCAAATTGAAAAGTTTCTGTTCAGCTAAAGAAAATATTAGCAAAATTCAAAGGGAACCAACTGTATGGGAAAACATAATTGCCAATGATACCTCAGACAAGGGTC